>CAJUYG010000040.1:554715-612370 GCA_910591675.1 Galerucella calmariensis | reverse complement strand
CAAAAATTGAAAATAATTCACAAACGCACCACGAAAAGCGTTATTTATGAATTCGACATTCCTAAATAAATAAAAATTTCCAAGAAAACGAAGTTAAATGTATTTAAAACAATTTACCGGCCAATATTAACATTCGGATGTGAATCCTGGGTATTAACAAAGAGACAAAAGAGTCGAGAGATGAAGTATCTTAGGCGAGTTAAAGGAGTGACAAAGAAAGATAAAATAAGAAATACGAAAATAAGAGAAGACCTTGAAATAGAATCAACACTTAAATTTATTGAAAAGAGACAATTGAGCTGGTGGGGACATTTACAAAGAATGAACGATACAAAACCAGTTAAAAAAGTATGGCAATCAAAAATAACGAAACGAAGACGAAAAAAAAATTCGAAAAATCTGACAAGTCACGTGGTTGTGGGTTTGAAACAATAAAATATTATTACAGTACAACTAAATTATCGTCTTCCATCAAAATATGTAGATTCATTTGAATAAACCGCTCGAATAAAGAATTTGAGGCTTTTCGAACCTTTATTTTGATCAATTTTCATGGGGCAATAACTTACGCCCATCAACAACGTCTGAGAGAAATAGTAACGTCCTTTTATATATCTAAATATATATATTCGTTGTTGCTTTTTGAACCCAAGTTCAATTCCATACAACTGCTCGAAACATCTTCTCGCGAATATATAGCAGGGAGACCGGTTTTTTATTAATGAAAATTCGCTAGAATTTAATTTGCATATTTTTAGCCACTGGCTGTAAACATGAAATGTAAAATGCATCAAGGCCGGTCTTTGACTGCTGTCCTGGGGGTGATTGAACCTCCGCAGGGTAGATATTTAATCTTTCGTGCCCCAAGCCGCTTCCACTAGCCTAAACTGTAATAAGTTCACTTTGTGGCCTTGATAATGTTTCGTAATTTTTATATGAGTGACTTTATAAACGGTGTTGTAATGAATTAAATCGGAAATTAACTTCAATGACACTCAGTAAGAATTACAGGAATAATTGTATAGAATCTATACTATAGGATTCTTACAGCCGTTCGAATGTTCTCAGCTTTTCCCCTGAGATGATTCTTCAACTCCAGGACTCAAGTCAGGCAAATAGGGGGCTGAAGTGCCACAGGAATGCTTTTATTGCTCAGAAAGGCGGTACACATGTTCATCTATTGCCTCACCAAGCCTAGCGCCTCCAATGCTAGCAGATTGAATGGAACATTGCCCGTCTCATAGTTTGGCAAGTTTATCTGAAACTACGGGGCATCGGTAAGAGGCGAGAAAACATGGAGCCTATCTGACATAAACGTGCAAATGGCGTACGGTAACTATTTTACCAAGTAAAACTGAAAATACAAATGTCACTGACAATACCAACGCCACTGGATAAATCGATATCAATCAATTGACGAAGTGAGAGAGAAGAACACACGCGGGCGCCTGCCAATAAGAAGTCAGCTGGTCAGGCCCTTCGATAAAAATCACCAATTATGTAGTTCGTAGGGTCTGGTCATTATGGTTTTCGCACAACGCTGCCAGAGCTTGAAGAAGGCCATAGCAAATTTGGAAAAGTGCTCATCTTTTAATATTCATAAATTGGAAAAATAGTGTTAATAGACGAAATCCAAGGAATAAAGGACATTAAAGAGTTAACGTTTTATCATATTGTTATTATTGTTAATAATAAAAAGTCCCCTTTCTAATTATTATCACTACATACTTAGCACTTTAGCTTTTTCATAGTTAAACGAGGCAATATCGAATGATTTCGACTGCATTTCTTTCACGGCTTCAGATAAACTTGCCAAAGTATACAGACCTCGTATGAACGCTCGGCAAGATTTGGTAATCTTCATCAGTTGTAGGAATCTGGCGATTTTAGAGCTTGCTTACCGATCAATTATCTCAAAAGTTTCCAGGGTACACCCGTTTTACCAAAATATTACCAAAAATGGCTAAATCAAGTGTATCCTCTTTATTTTAATTCTGTTAATATTTTAAAAATATCAGTTATATTTTTTTGTTTTCAGTTATAGTTTTCGATTTGGTGCCGACACTGAATATCAGCGCACCATCAACTCTGACTTCTTCTAAAGGTAACTTTTTTTTTATCAACACAAAGAAACGAAGAACTGCATGTCGCATCTCAAAATAGATCTCAAAGACGTTTAAAAATAACCCATAGGCTTTTATAAGAACAAATGCAACCGGTTTTGTGAAATGGTTATTTCCATTTATGCTTCTAATGGTAATCATCATTATTTTGCGCTTCTTTTAGACAAACAAGGTAGTTTAATAGACCTGTTGGTATCTTCTATTTATATGTTATTTATAAGACTTCGGCTAGTAGGTTTAACCGTTATGAAGTTGGGAGAAACTAATATAAACAACTCAAATTATTATTTATTATTGTTCAAACAGTTTCAACGACTGATATTCTGTTTTTGCTTCAAAACATAATTTTAATGTCCAATAATGTCTGTCAAACACGTAAGATCTAACAAACTATCTTCGTTTTAGGCAGGAAACACTCATTGGAAAGTTCATTGTCTTTATGATTCCAAAACACTTTAGGTGCTTAGACACCACAGTACAATAAGGAAGTTGAAACATATCTTTTGCTTTGTGTCACGTGTACTGCGGCTGACTGACTGTTACTTTAAGCGGATATACAATAAGCCTAGTTATCTTCATTGGCTCCACTCTATTTTCCCACAGCTTTTATATAATTTGAATATTTATTATACATAACAAATACTATTCTTTTTACAACCTTTTAATAACACTATGAGTGATAAAATAATTGTTTATTCTTCATAATAAATGTTACAATCCCAATTATCTTCATACTGGAATTATATTAATGTAAATGTATGTAAACCGTATTATTTAAATTATGACAAATACTAAATCGTATTAGTCATTTTTAACTCATTCATTCGTTACTTATGTAAAGGTTGCATTAATAATTATTGCCTCTAGATTTAAATAATCAGATACGTATTTACATTTAATGAAACCCAGACTGAATCATTATCATCACTGTTATGCAGAATACCTGTTCTATCAAAACAAAGTTGGAGCGCACACCCATATTCATTTTAAATACACCAAATGTCAAATGTCATTTCATCGGTTTGCTGGTATCATGATATTTCCTTCAACGATAGGATAGAAGTGAAATACTATTGAAACAAATAATTCGGACCGCCAGTTTACCTGCTCTACTATTTTATTATTCTTAGACGATCTAAAACTCAGTAAAGCCGTCCAAAAATAAATTGCTTGATGACTCTGTTAACTCTAAGCTAGTATATAAGCTCATGCTAGCCTAGGTACCAGGGAACGAAGGTCATAAGAGCAATGAATTGGAGAAACCCTTCTGCGGCATCGCCAAAGTAATTCACTGCAGTCCTCCAAAGATAGGAAACCTGTCAAAGCCGTAGTAAGACATCATTTTCCACCTGCAAACGTTTTTTTTTGAATTCCGCAAATAATATTAAGGGGCATCTACCAAATTCGACCTTGTACAATTATGCTTTGTATATTTTTTTGTTTCCCTACGTCCTCACGTTTAAATTCACATATCGAAAATTTTATTAGAAATATGAAAGCTCCGCAACATGTAGGTAGCCAAGCGGTCCAAGCGGATTTTGGTTCACGTACATCGTCAGTATTGAACTGGGAGACCGCCGAGACTGGCGAGCGTTGTAACAACAATGGAACGGCACGCGACTACCGAAGCAGAGAGACAATGTCAGTCATAGAAGGAAAGAAAAGCGAGAGATTGATTTTTATCCGATAATTTAATGGTAGCAACCGAATTTCAATAAGGAATTGTACGGTCATAAGTAATTTGAGGATTCTGAGATTTTTATATAGTATTCATAAAGCTTCAAATTAGACTTCTTATCAATTGGATTTTCCATTCAATCCATATTTAATTCTTTACAAGGGCTTAAATTTTGCTTAATATGTGTATTTTTCATATTTTTTTCAACAAAATTTGGTTAGCATTTCAAAGTTTTTATTCAATGAGAACTCTAAGTTCAACATTAATCTACATGATATATTTTTTTCTTAATTTTCAATACATCCATTACTTCAAAATTCTTTGCCAAAAATACTTCGATATTTTGTCAAATCGCTGCCGATAGATTCCCCTTAAATGTTTGAAGAAGTATGTAGTTTGAGTTGACGGTCAATTGAAGGATTAAAATCATGATGTTTTGTGCAGTTATTCTTCATCGACTGGTCATGATTCTAAAGTGTGTTTTCGTTGAACTACTATGAAAATAAACATTCTCAGTTCAAGTTTGTATTAGTGGTTGGTTAAATAGATCTGTATTCAGTTTATTTAATTTTTGGATACTATAAAATATTTACAAAATGAAACATAGTGGAACTAGTGTGAAAGTGTAGTGAATTAACTATGTGAGTTCAATTTGCGAATAAATATCCAACAGAATCTGTCGAGTGGACGTATTTTTTGTTTGGTACTTTTTTATTGAAATTCCAAACATTTTTTTCTTGATAATTTGAGAGATTTTTTTCAAAAATAGCTTAATTTTTATGTTTCTTTGTTAATATTCAGATTTACAGTTCGATATCATTTTGATTTCACACTTTAAGGTTATCAGTAGTTCTCAAACAAAAAAGAGATAAATTTGTTATATAGAAATTAAAGTTTCTTAAATTTGGTTCAGTTCACTTAACATAGCCGAGTTATTAATACATAAAAAATAGTATATTGAACAACAAGTGAGAAAAATACTTTCCCCGCATGTTGCACACTATACTTTTTCTACAACTGCACAAACTGTGACCAAAGTGTAGACGTCTTTACTTTTTTTGACAACTTTCAAAATATACCAAAAGTACATTTTCCAGAAAAGATTTTATTTTTGTATTTCTTCTCCACTCTATACCTAACCTAAGAAAAATTAATTTGCTGCCAATCGGAGAAAAATAATATTTTTCACAGTATGAGCAATATTTGGTTTTGAAATTAAGTAAGCTATGAGAAATACGTCACTTTTCATAGCAGTTGTAGAAAATTATATTTACCAATAACCTCTAGTGTAAAATACGATCTTTAAATGTAATTATTTTTTTCTCCTTCCTATATTGAAGATATAAACTGAAGGATTAAATAAAACAATTTTATTTACTTAAATCTTCATTATATTTGAACTCGTTTGATAAAGCTACTGTGTTAGCGAAGCACGTCACAAGTTTAAATTGAACATTAGTTCATATATAATGAAGATTAAAAAAAATTAAATTGTTTTATTTTCATCCTATAATGATTATAATTATAAACAATATTCAAAAAATTTGGTTAATGTTTTCTAATTTTTCCTCAATTTGTATAAAATTTTCCATAACTTCTCTATCTCGAACAAAATTTTCTGTTAGTCTTGAAAAATTCCAGGAGACTTCCGGCTTCGTTATATTTTTTATATATGTTACCGTGAAAGACCGAAAGTAGTGAATGTCAACATTCGCCGGTGGATGTCGACAAATGTCAAATGCCTTGGTGAAAGTCCGAACATTTCTTAATTCCATTATACATTCGGACTTTCACCGGTATATGTCGACAAACACAAACGAGGTCCGGTGAACCTCGGACACTGCAGGTCGCGACAAGTTTTTAGACGGATCCAGCCCCTTGTTTCAGTTAGCTTTGTCTTCGTCAGTCTAACGCAACGTTTGACAGCGCTCCCTAGCCTAATTTAATTTTCTTATTAGAAATTATAATTTGTATTCAATGACTAACTACTATAGTGAATCATGATAAGTTTTTTGATAAGTGACATGCCTTAATTGGAAGTAAACTAGAAGACAATTGTTTTTATTTTTCACAAGAAAAGTACTCTAAAATCATCTCAAGCGCTGACTGACACGCAACCTGACACGTCTTCATCTCAAGCACTGACTGATCCGCCACTTACCACATCTTCATCTCAAGCACTGACTGATCCGCCACCTAACACATCTTCATCTCAAGCACTGACTGAACAACACAAGCTTTTTTTTTTTTAAAGAGTAGCTGCAAAAGAGTATCTTCTACTTCAAGCAACAAAAATGTTGCGAACCCCAAGAAAAAAGTTTCCTCCTACCCAAATTTGGTGATACCGTAAGAATTCAAGTCCCTGATGTCGACCGTGGTCGTACAGACCCTCGAAATGTGTTAGCGGTTGTTGTTGGAATGGAGGATTCAGACTTTTATAGATTAGCTAACAAAAATGGTACCTTGAAGCAGCTTTTCACACATAATCAGTTTGTAATTTGTAGAGAAAAGTTACTTTCCATGGACGAAGTTTCAACAAAAGAAATGTCGCTAAGAGAAGCAGCTTCTGCTAATTCAAAAAGTGGAAGGCAAGGCTATAGACGTTGTAACTGCAAAAGGAAGTGTTCCACGACTAAATGCAGCTGTAAAAGCAAGGAACTTTTGTGCAATTCGAAGTGCCACGGTAGTTTAAGTTGTTGTAGTAAATAAGGTATTGTTCTTATTTTTCATATTTCATTTTATATTTTCATGTTCTACTGTTTCTTTAAGGTCAACAAAGTCCTTTTCCCATATTACTTTAATAAATAAAGACCTATGGATTTTTTTGTTTTTAAATAAAAAAAAATCTTTTTAACATACACCATGCATCCTGAATGTCGACAATCGCCGGTGTAAGTTAGAAATAATGAAATTTCAACAATATTTCGGACATACGTCAAGCAACGTTGAGAATGTTGACATTCACCGGTGTATCTCGACATTCACCAGATTTCGGTCTTTCACGGTAACATATTCATCACACTCAAAGATCATTTGTTTTTTGTCAATTTTTTTTCATTTTCCCGTAACCCAAAACTTTTGTCTCGGAAAAGTTTTTTTCTTCAATATCTCCCACATTTCGTTCGACTCACTTCACTGTGTGATTGCATTTTTTCTAAAGGACAGAATATTTCATATTTTTCATAAAAAATAATTGATAAATCCGATACACTTTCTACTGTGATGGATTCGGATCAGTTTATACTGGACCGATGTGAATGACATGTTTAATAATCTATTATTTGCTTCGCGTGTTAGAAACTCTAATTAAGCGGGCGACAATGATCTGAATTTGACAGTGTATGTAGATTTATGTTCGTCGCAACAGCCACATGGGTATTTTTCTGAACAATAAATTGATTAAAATATCCCAAGCAGAATGCAACAGACTTTCATAATTTTTTTTTTAAGTATTGATTAAATACTTTCCTCCTACCTAACCGGAGAACAGCTCAAACAGTTCAAGATGTGATAGCTGTTTACTATAAATTATTCTTGTCTGTAAAACTCAGATGATAAAATTAGAAGGTTAAGTAGGTTCGCGTATAAATAGTCATATTTCCTTAATCTCATAAAACTACTTTAGATTAACAGTCGAAATTCGTTTCAGCATTCATTTTGAAAATATTTTCACCAATCTCTAGTATCTAGTCTGTGAGTTGGATATTATAAGATTATTTTTGCAGCGAGTGTATCTTGAAGAACGAGTTTTAAATGTATACGTTAAGAAAATGTTATTGTCAATGCAAATTTATACAAAACTATTTCAAAAATGGTTTATTTTGCACAAATTCTACTGACTGCGCCACATATTAGTGAGTGAGGATAGGTTAGGCTCTTCTTATTTGCTTTATTTGGTAATAAATCGGCAGATAACGGTCCAGTGAACCTAAATTTAAAGTTGTCCGTACTATAAACCAGTTAGTTTCTGGCATTCAATCCAAGTTCTATTCTCAATTTAAAAATATTTCACATAACCTTCGCAGATCATGCCAACAAAAAATATATTTGTGGCGTTTTCAAGTCCAAAGTTCGTGGAGCTGACGAATTTTATAGACCACAACATAACCGCATGGCGATCTCGTGTGAGCTTATACGATAAATAGTTGGCTAGGTTGGGACAAGGAGTCATTTCAACATAACGATTTTGGATGAACTTTTGATTTATAACTCTCTATTTACAGAAAAGGAGTTAAAATGCAATAAAAATAGTGTTTTATGCAAAGTTCCAATAATAAGAAAAATAATAACATGTTTTTAGGATTCAAAACAAATATTTTAAGATTTAAATTTTTCAAAATACTATCAGCACAAGCTCTTCTGCTACAAAAGAGCTTTTTAATAAGATAATGGGATCAGGAAAATGGTAATTATGAATCTTTTCACGTTGGAAACTGAAACTGGCTCAAAATAACCAACCAGCAATTTTGTTCCAATGAAATTAAAACTACTGACTCATCTTAAGAGTACTGATTTTTCTCAGGGGCAGTTTGACAAAGAATATAGAAGGCAAAGGATTATCATAATGTCGGATAGTCATACAGCCATTTAAGCACTGACATCTTGAGTAAGTCCCAAAATAGTGAGCAGGCTTTTTCCACGGAAAGTATTAAGTCCCAGGATACTCCTAGCATAATTATCCAGAATTATCGAAAATCTAACCAGGACAAAAACGGGAAAAGAAGACATTAATTAAACTTGGGCAAAAGTAATGGGCTAAAATAAGAAAACAGTCAAAGTAATGTATAGGTCTGCTAGCGGAGCACTGAAAGTTAAAATGGCACACTGCAAATAGGGTTTTTAGATGGAGCATCTTCAAGATGCTGTGACCTAGAAGAGAAAACTAGAGACTTTTTTTAGAGTTGTTGCTACTACGTTAGTTTGTACAACTTGAGATTGAGCTACTCAGCGATGCAGCACCATAATATATCTTTCACAGTTTTCACATCGACAATGACCAAAATTTAATTCTACCTTCATTTAAAAACAGTCGTACTGCGCTCAGTGCAAGATGGACTATGCGACTTACAGTAAAATTTTAGGTTTGATGACTTTAGATTACACATCGCTATGTATATTTACTTTTACTTAAATATTTTTATTGCATACATTTTATATGCATAGTTATTACAGTCTTAACTGATTGTGATGGTTTCATGGTACATTTCCAGACTAAAAACTGCGCATTATGTACTTTTTGGTTACATAATTAAATACAATGTTTTAACAGAATAAGAAATAAATCTCTATAAACTAAAAAGCAACTTGATCATTTATTCACGTGCATGATTGGATATTTTACAATTTGCAGGACGTAAAAGACTGAGAAATTCAGTGTAATTCGACATAATAGATTCATTCTCCTTATATCATTAATTCAAGGCTGTAAGTCCTTGGAATTTTGGCTTTTTGTGCTTTTAGCTGCATTGTTGACTAAACGACCTCATCATAGTAGTACCTAAGCCAGTGATTCGAGTTTTTGTCCTCAGATCCTATTTGCGGTTCCAAGGAATGGTTTGGTTCAACAAATATTGTTGCTAAAGATATGCGAATCTCCTTAATTTTTTCTACAGACATCATAGGACCAACAACTAATTCTATAATCATAATCAATTGTTAAATAGCTGCCAAACAGAAAGCCCTAACACAATAAAAATCATGCTGCTATGTCGTGACTAATATTTTCTTGAATAAATATTTAACCGAAATTGTTGTTAAAAAAAAGAACAGTAATCTATAATTAATTGTTCTACCCATCTTATCTGCGTTTTTTGTTTAAGTATTTTTTTGTAGGTGGGTGTCATGTGACGATTATTTATATTAAGATTCACTCGTCTAGCGTAATTATTCAAAAATATGTGTAGCTTAAGACTACCTGCTAGTCTGTATAAATAACCAGTGGTTACATTTGCAAATATTTGAGAAGTTGAGCAAATTGGAATTGCAACATGTTTAGACAGCGTGTTACTTTGTATTTCATTGTAAAGTACAGTACCTACAAATCTTTGATTTTTGAGGTACACCACACCACTGGTTCATAAGCTACCATTGGTCTAACTCCCCTTGTGAGGAGGTTGCATTAATGGCCATGGTACGATTGCGCACGGATGGTATAAGCCCCAAAGTAGGAGTGGGCCAATTGAGACTAAGCCTGTGGCAAAAAGCGCTTACTGCGCTACCTCTGCTGCAGGCAGCCAATGATGCAATTGAACCCAGGTTTGTGTTTAATAAACCCTACAAAATAAGAATAAGATAGAACACGGAGTCAGATGCTGCAAATGCAATACGCATATATACAGATGGCTCAAAAATGGAAGAAGGCTAGGAATTTTAGGAGTTAACTCCAGAGCACTAAGCCTGAGGATTGAGTGGAGAATAGGAAACAATATCAGCGTGGTTCAAACAGAACTGGCTGGTATCTCAGTTGCCTCAAAAGAACTGAGCAGAAGAGGAATTTCTGGCAAAAACATAACAATCTGCACTGATAGTAGACAAGCCCTATTAGCTTTGAACAGAAAACGTGTTATATCGGGGCTAGTACTAGAGTGCAACCAAGATTTAGCTAACGTCTCGGCAAATAACAATATTATCCTGAGGTGGGTTAAAGAGCACGACAAGAGTAAAGGTAATCGCATTGCCGATTCTTTAGCCAGGGAAGCGGCTGGACTGAAAATTTCGGGACCCAGTGACACCTACGGCCTAACGACTTCTACATGTGGAGCTAGGCAAACGTTACACCCATACTCAATCCCTTAAGAGATGGGATGAAATCAAAGAATACAGTCTTGCCAGAATCACCCTGGGTGACCATAGGAAGCTGGCGCCGAAGAAATATTTGGCGATGACCAGGAAAAACCTACGTTCAACAGTAGGAGTTCTGACTGGCCAATGTCAACTAAGGAAACACCCCCATACTATGGGGCTAGTGGACACACCTCTATGCAGGATGTGTGAACAGGAAGCTGAAACTCGGGCATGTCTTATAAGAGTGTCCGGTGTTATCGTCAATAAGAGAGTGTGTGCTCGGTGAGTCTTGGCCTACATCTGCCGATATAAAGGAGATGTCTCCTGTTCATCTGCCGATATGAAGGATATGTCTCCTGTCTCCTGTCCACCTTCCAGGGAAGGACAGGATGGACGATGACCTAGGGGGACAACTCCTCGGCAGAATGTACAATTGTACAATGGGTCACATGTGGCCTAAGTGCTGTGAGCCTACACTCACCCTCCCTACTCTACAGATACAGAACTACCCTTGTGTATATAAACAAATTACGTAGTAAATAATAATTTTATTTTAACGAGAATTATTCTTATTTTATCAAAAAGGTACATTGTTCGGAAAATAAACAACGGGAGACCTATAAGCCGTAGTTAAATAAATGAGTTAAACAATAATCATACTCAACAGATTTCACGTGATTCGATAACCTTTAGTGCTTCTGGAGTTCACGTGACTTAAATTATTTACGAATACGCACGAATTCATTTGATAATGCGTCACTTAAACATCAATTTCTGTTTATTTTTCACGGAGTTTGTTCATAGATTTTTTTCGATCAAATTTATCAACAATTTGCTAAATAGTATACAATATATTTTACATTTTACACCAAAGCTAAATATAACTTACATACTTATATACAGAGTGAATTATCCGCAGTGACAGTTAGCGTTTGGTTCGATTGCAGCTCCACCTACCGGGACAAAGAGTGTCCTGAACCATTTAGGAGCTTACTCATGCCTAACCAAAACTTGATCAAAATTGGTTTAGCCGTTTAGGAAATGCTGCATTATATACAGCTGCAGGTCTAGCTTGCATCCTATCTATCCAGGAATTATTCACTGATTATCCCATAGATCAAGAAAGTTGATCTGATCATTCACAATTTAGGCACCTTCTTTACTCCAGTCGCACCCTGTATATAAGTATAAGTATAGTGATTATGCCACGATGAAATGGGTTCCAATAATTCCTATAATTTTCCATGCATTCAAAAATATCTGATGGCCTATATTATCCAAGAATAGTGAAACTGTGGGAAATAATTGCTTCCGATAATGGGGCTGATAATTTTAAGCGTACAATTAATTTTTTAAATGATCTATCAACATTAATTCAATATAACCCAATATTATCCAGGAATGGGCAAATTGTGAAAAATAATTTCTTCTGATAATGGAGCTGATAATTTTGAAACATAAGTGAGCTATATTTAAAAAGCAGTTATGTTAATTACTGTTTTTTTACTCATTATTGAACTCTCGCGATATTTTTCGATAATAAAATTTGTTTAATCCTATAGTACATATTTATACATGAAAACTATCCAAATTTACATTTCTTAACCACACTCGCAAAACCTTATCGGACAACACTCGAAAACGTGATATTTCCTAATTAAAATCGCAATAAAATTGATCCACTTACGTCCGCACAATTATTTTGGAAAATTTATAATTTATTTTAATTAATTACACAACGATTTATCTTTATTTGCTAAAAATTACAAAACTTTTTTCAAAATACCGTTTGAAATTTATGTGGAATAAACATTAGACCAAAAACACTGCTCAACATTTTAAAGTCAATTATGAAAAAACACTCAATTGAATGAAATTGTCACTCCACATCGAATAGCAGCATTGAATTTCCAATGCAATGAACTCTCTAGAGGATGGGACCACAACATTCACTCTGAAGCAAACCAATATTGAGACAAGGGAAGTTAGAGGATATCCAAAAGTTATTGACACCGCAGGAACCTTCCACAAAAGAATTGTACTGTCTTGTGTTCGCAGGAGACATTTCTATTGTTAGTTAGTAGCAAATCTGTTGTAATAGTATGAAAAATGTAAAGAGCTTCAAATTTGGTTAATAATTGACACATACAAGGAAGTGTCGATCTTCCTTGTATGCTCAGTCTATTTCACGAAAAAGACAGAACTACCAGGCGTAAGACCAATAGTGCTAGGAAGAACGGTATTTGCATTGCATCTTTGCATACATTTCAATGGAGCACTCACCTTCAAAAGACCACACAGAACAACTACCACAACAGCGAAATAAACAACATATGACGCACAGTAATGACAATCGAAAGATTATCAAGGAGCTAAAAGCGGAAGACCTAACGGGACAACCCATTGTCGCAACGGCCACAAGATAAAGCTTCAATAATAAATTCTGAATACCTATTCTAAGTAGGGAAAACAGCAAGTAACGAGTACCCGTACAAGCTGGGGTAACCCGGTGTGAAGACGGATCCAAGGCTGAGGTTGGTGTAGTAGCAGAAAAGCTATTCCAATAAGCCTATCCAAATTTCCAAGCGGAAGTAACTGACTGTGACTACATGGCACACTATTAAATCATTTTATAGTAGCTGTATAAATGATTATAAAACGGTTGATTAAGAGTTGTTTGAATGCACATTAAACAGTCATATAAGAGTTGTATAAACTTTTAATAGAACTGTTGTACAACCAAACAGTTGTATAAAGATCATTTAATTGTTTTGTAGGAATTTTAGTATCCTATAAGACATATCTTGTAGCTGTTTATACAAACCTTATAGAATTTAAATTGTTACTTGTCATCTCCACAGACAGCCAAGTTTCTCGGGAGGTACTGGGAGACCGTTGCTTGAGTACTTTAGCAATGGAAAGAGCAGAAGCAGAAGAGCACTTGAGCAGCTTCGCGATTTTAATTCATAATGTTACGGAAATCTGGTCTAAGTGGCAGTAAACCCTACATATCAAAATTTTATGTTCCACTCTGCCTTTCTAAGCTACTGAATTTCAGTTTTTATATCGTTAACATTAATTTCTCAAGTCTTAAGTTGGGTAGTGTATGTAGTTGAGTATCATGTGGACCGTTAGATAAGTCTGGTATTAATGAAATCTCTTTAAGCACGTTTTTATATATTATGTTTGCGAGGATCTTATCAATACAAATTTCAATAATACGTTCACTTCAAATATTTACTTATTATCTTTAAAACATTTAAATACACTTTGATCGTTCAAAATGGCGTTCAGTTGAATGCGGTAGTGTCATTACTAATATTAATAGTGTACCATTTAAAGATAAATATATTTAAATTTGAGGTAAGAGAGCTGGAGGTGAAGTTTTCTATAAATTGAAATAAATAATTTCAGCTTAGTAATTAATATTTACTGATATTTGTTATATTCGAAATTTTTGACCTTAAATCAGGCAAGATTTTTGAGTTGGGTTACTTTTTTATTCCACTTTTCAACGGAATGTAACTGATTTTTGATTTCGGTCACCTTTTTTATACTTGAAACTTTGAAATTGACCAGAAGCGAAAAGCTTTCTTAATTAGGATGATCTAAGACAGACGAAAAGGTTACTTTGGGCACAGATTGCTTTATTTAGAGAGCGCAAAGACAGGCAATATAGCTTAGGTGACTTATAACCTCATGTGAGGCTATTGAACATAGAAACCAGTCAAAGATATCATATGTTTCCAGTAGTGTCTCTAAAATCTCTTTTTTGTACATTGCTGGAGGGAAAAATTAATGAATATCTTGGAAATATCATCAGTTTTTGATCTGAGGTCACAAAACGCTGTACTTTCACAATAAATACCAGTTTTTGTATTTTTTCCGGGATTTTTTCTTGTTAATCCTTAACCACTCCCCAACTTACATTTTGCCAAGTTCCATTTTCAATTTTTCATTGCCAAAGTGTAATTTCAAATTCAATCTTGTCAAACAAACCCGTTAACTTTAATTTGTTTGTTTCAGATCACCAAAACTATATTAAAATCATCAAAAATGTCGAAAGACGCCAAAAGTTTGGTATGGGACTACCTGGTGTTCATTATTTTCGTCATAGCCAGTACGTTTGTGGCACTCTACTCAAAATGTTTCGGTCCAAAAGTAACAACAAAGGCAGATTATGTATTTGCAGCAGGCAAAGTTTCCATGGCCGCCATGATGTTAAGTATAGCCAGAGGGACATTAGGAGTCCGGTCGTTTTTAGGTAAATACCAATTTGATTTTCCAAGCTCATTTAATTTATTAGAAATGCAGAAGTAGGTCATTGGCTCAGTACCTTTCTGCGGCATCACAAAAATGTGAAAACTATTTGGAAACAACGTATATATGTATCGACCTGTAAAATTATGTTTTAAACAATGTTGAGGGTATAATATAACTAAAAACTTGTTGTTCCCTAAGGTTATCCTTCCGAACTATTCTACAGAGGAGCCACAATGTGGGAAACCCTTTACGGTATGGTGCTGGCCTATCCGATAGTTTGTTTCATATTCGTGCCGGTGTATTTCAGCCTTGGAATAACTTCTGTTTACCAATATTTGGACCTCCGGTTTAAATCCCAATTCGTAAAACAGCTGGCATCCGGAACTTACATTGTAAGGGCGCTACTCAATCAGGGTGTGACAGTTTTCACTCCTTGTGTTGCTCTTAACACTATTATTGGAATTCCTTATTGGGCGTCAATATCCGGAATTTCGATAGTCAGCATTATTTTCAATATATTGGTAAGTAGACATGTTTTTTCTCTTCAAGATTGACGGATTAGTTTGAAATTGAGAAATACACTCACCGGCACGAAAAACGGAGCAGTTGAATTTTTTTAAACAAACTTCTCATTTTAATGCTTTGTGATGTTTTATTATTATAATATCTTACACACAAATAGAATAACATGTTTAAAATATTTTTTAACAACAATTTAACCTTAATTTGAAGAAAAAAAAAGTGTTCCGAACAATTTAAAAAACGAGAACAAAAAACTTTTTGTAACAATTTAAAAAACCAGAACGAAAATTAATTTCTGATGTGTCATAACGACTTTAAATTATTCAAAACTGAAACGACTTGCTATCCCAAACTTTGGAGCCGCATTATTAATAACGGGTATTGCTCCCACGGGCTCGAATTAATGACTCTATCCTTCTTGGCATGCCTAAAATCAAGTGCCGAATCTCCGCTTGTGGAATAAGTTCCCATTCCTCTAAAAGAGCTTGTCGCAGCTGATTTAAAGTTAAAGGAGCAGGAACACGACTTCGCATTACTCGCCCAAGCATGTCCCAAACATGTTCTATGAGGTTGGTATCTGGGCTTAACGCTGGCCAGTTCATAGCAGAAATGTTTACCTCGTTTAAATATTGTTGAGTGATTCTCGCAGGTCTTGCGTTATCATGCATAAGAAGAAAGTCATTTCCAATAAAATCAACATAAGGAACAACAAAATCTTGGAGAACGTCCTAAATGTACCTGGCAGCAGTTAAGGAGCCTCTCGGAAGAATGTACAATTCTGTGTGTACCTCCAGAGAAATTCCGGCCCACACCATAACGAATCCCCCTTGATATCCTACCCTAGGGCTGAAGGTACATTCAGCAAAACGCTCGTGTGGACTTCGCCATACTCTCTCACGGCCATCTGGAGACCGTAAGCTAAATCTGGACTCGTCAGTGAATAAAACGTGCCCCCATTCATTTTCACCCCAGTGCTCGTGAATTCTGGCGACCTGAAGTCGTGCAACACAATGATGCCTAAGACGTTCTGGGACTGTCGCAGGTCTACGACTGGTTAGGTTGGCTTCCCTGAGTCTTCGCCTAACTGTCCGCTCGCTTACATTAGTTTGCCGGACGTACTGAAGTTGATTTATGATTTCAACAGCTGTAGCATGACGATTGCGTAGACTTTGTAAGGTGATAAAACGATCATCACGAGCGCTAGTTCTGCGTTGAGGACCAGTTCCAGGTCGTCTATTGTAAGCTCCAGTTTCCAAAAAACGTGTAAAAATACGGTGCACAGTGCTATTGGATACATTATACTGTCGGGCAACATATCGTTCACTCCTCCCATCTTGAAGCAACGCAACAATAGCAGCCGCTGTTTCGGGATTAACAGACATATTTTTTAGATTAAATAAATGTATCACTATAGATTAAATAAACGCAGCACAAATTTAACACGTATCTGTCACGTTGGATCTGTCACATTTCTCAAAATTCATGGCCAACTATGCACTTGCACTTTACGGCCAAGTAATAAGATCTATGGGGTTTATTATTTTAACTCAGATAGACTTTTTTACTTCAAATAAAGGTTCAATTGATGTTAAAAAATTATTGTTATTTCATTTGTGTGTAAGATATTTTAATAATAAAACATCACAAAGCATTAAAATTCGAAGTTTGTTTAAAAAAATTCAACTGCTCCGTTTTTCGTGCCGGTGAGTGTATATTAAATGTAATTCTATCTTATTCAAGGAAAAAGTTGAGATGCAACATTATGTGATTTTTATTTTTCATATCCTACAATCTGTTACAATTTATAGTTTTCTATAACCACTTATATTAAATCCATCATTTTAATTGATAATTCTGCGATTATAGAATTAAAAAATCGCTGCTCATTCAACTGTCAGTGATAACCTCAATTACTTCATTAATATTACCCTATCCAGACAAAATTCTGTGTAAATTAAAATCATCTTTCCAATCATCAAATTTGGTATTACGATTTGCTTGAATTAAAAATAACCTTCAGACTGCAAATTTGCATGACCAGTATATTTATAATTTTATCATCAGTTTCATTTAAAAAAGCACAATGGTTCACAATGTTTGTCAGGTGTTTGTTTTCAGTTTTAAATATTTGCTGTATTGACTTTGTTTTATTATTGTCAATGAATTAATAAATGTCTATCACCTAAGGAACTCTTTTCCTGCCCTCTTCATTTTCAATTTCTGTCTGTCTGAAAATTTGACGACATCTGACGACGGCTGACGGGGTTGAAGGAATGACTCGATCTTCCCAAAGTTCTCAGAATATAAAGTAACAATCAATAAGAAAATGTACTGCAAACTAGTTGATATAATTTATGGAAATAAAAGAAAATTTCTGCTGGGAAAATGTCACATAAGTCATAAGTCTCAAGGCTGTTTTTTGTTTTGATGCTGATTATATTGCCTGCTACACCTGTACATGTTCTTCAGCGATTGGCTGTTCAAATCTTCGTATTGCTTTTCTTCAGTGGTCTAATGCCTCACATTTTCACAGTTTAGACGATTCTATCTCTCAACCACATTGTATACAGTAAAGTTCTCTGCTGTTCAGTCTTTTCTTCAACATGTGTTCTCTCTTAAGACTGTGACCAGAAAGAAAGCACGTGGTTTGATTCCTGCTTGAGAAGTTCTCCAGTATTAATTGTATTCCAAAAATTCTTAACTTCTTCAATAAACGTTTTCTCGTATGGCATGGGAGGAGCTTCCACTTCTTTTTTCCAGTTCCGTATAGAATATTCAATACCAATTGGTCAATTCTGATGTTTTTCACAATATTTCATTTAATATCTTACAATATATAAAATTTTCGATATTTTAGGGTGGTCTGAAAGCTGCCATTTGGGCCGATGTCATGCAAGGAGTAACAATGATAGTAGTTAGTATGGCGATTGTATTCCAAGGATGCTTTGAAGCTGGAGGACCTTTAAAAGTAATTGAAGTTAATAGAGAAGATGGACGACTTAATTTTTTCAAGTAAGTTTTTTTAAAAAGCCAAATATGTTTAGTAATTATATTTTTGACCTTCAATTAAACTGGTTTTCGTGTAGTTTGAATCATGGGAAATCACAGTTTTTTGCGATTCTTAGAATTAATTGGATATTAAAAATTAAAATCTAATGGATTTTAGTGATAAACACTATTTAAAGTATCGCTCGTTTCCGTTTAAACTGGATAAATTATTTTACAGCACATGTGCACAAATTATATTTAAGTAAAGCCTCATGAATAAATGACCAGTTTCATATTCTAAGAAAAACCTAATGGATTGAATTAAATGCTACGTTTTTACGATTTTCTTTCACTTTATATTTTATACATATATTTTTTAAGTGGAAAGGTTTCAAGTTTTATTTTTTTTAATTATAAAAATAGCTTAGTTTATTCAGCCTTATCAGGATCTACATTCACGACACGTGTATTATACAATTACTTCATAACTTTATTCGGGTTTTTGTTTCTGGACAGTCCGTAAACCAATCTGGAATTGCGCAGAACTAACTGCGTAGTTTATTCAGTCCTGAGGACTATTTTCGGACCGTTTGAAATTGAACGAAGGTTGAAAAAACCCAAACATCCCGCATGGTATAGAACTGAACTAACCTAACTAAATTGACAATTGAAGATAACTCATCATCACTGTGTTGAGGGACGGTCTCTTCCACAAAGTTTTCGTTTTTAAAATTATCTTGTAAGACTTCTGGAATTATAAGATTCACTTCACTTGATGATTAAATGTGAAAAATAAAAATAAACAGCACACAATAAACAAACCTCTACCTTTAACCTCTGCGAATTTTCAAAATAGCTTCCACCTTGCTTCTTTGCTAATGATTTGAGCATGCGTAAAGAACAATCCGGAAATCGTCCTAGCTTGAGACTGGGAACTGAAAACGGGTGGAAAATTTTGACAATTTGACAGTAATATTTTTGATAAAAATGAAGTTCATCATCACTTGAAGAAGAGCTGAAAAAAATAAAGAATGAGTAAATAATTTTGTAATGTGTCAGCATTATTGAAGATTTTGATTCCAGTCAGGGACGTACATAAGGGGGGGGTTTGGGGGTTCAAACCCATCCCATAGAAAATACAATGAAGGTACAATAATTTTTTATTAGCATACTGCCGCAATATGAGTATTCATCGGGATGTGACAATAGAAATAGATTCCTCAAAAATTGTGAGTAATTTAGCTGAAGAGGTTAAACTTACTTTTGTGAGATTGATTTTCTGTTCGAATAAAAGCTTCAATTTTCAATCATCTATCACTTTTTAAAATAGGTGCTCCCAAATTAATATACAGGTAACATCTCGGCTGGTATGGGAATGCGGCGAAGAACTTAGAAGACTTTCGACTCGGAATAGTGTAACACTGGAGTGGGTCCCAGGTCACAAAGGGAATCGCTGGCAATGAAAAAGCTGACGAACTTGCAAGAGCAGGATCGTCAACACTGATGAACGGACCCTAACCTTCTGTGGGCATCCCCAGATGCTCCACTAGGTCATGGTTAAAAGAACAATCCATAAAACTCTGGAAGAATACGCTCAGGCAAACACATGGGAAGAAATTTATAAAAGAGCCATCAGAAAAAGTAGTAAAAGAACTGCTCTCAATGAGCAGGAGCAAACTACGCACCATAACGGGGCTTCTTACACAAAGGAGCACCTGAACAAAATAGGGCTGTATAACGGAGACCTCACATGCAGGAGATGCAAAAAGGTCACTGGAACAGCTCTGCACATATTATGCAACTGTGAGACGCTTGACCAGAGGAGGCAAAAACTAAATGGAAGACCCCAAATGACTCCAGAAGACTTCTACAACCAACCAGCAAAGAACCTGTATGAGCTTCTTTAGGTCGTGGCACTCAATTTTTTTGCCTTAGGCGGTGCCTTCAAAAAAGCTTTCCCCTTCTAAACCTATCAGATGAAAAAAACCAAAACCCTCCCCATGTGAAAGCTATAGCTATGTGACTGATTCCAGTAGGTTATCAAAATATTCTATTAACTAGCTCTCCACTTTTTTACGTCCAAATACAAATATTTAAAAAGTATTTCACAAAAAGGGACTTCAAGAGACCTTCAAAACAATATTACAGTCAATATTCATATTTTTTCAATATTTACAGTCCTTTTTTAAAACCTTATAAAACCTCGTACATTATATAAATTATTCGTTTTCAATGAATTCTCCATTTTTAATTCAAATCATTGAAACACAGTCAAAGACAAAGCTGAGAATAATTCTTTGTCATACCAAATACTTTGTTGTAAAAACTTTTTAATTTGTCGTCTATTGGCAACGAATCGTCGATCCTGAAAGCTGAAAACTCCCTTTTTAATAAACTTCCAGCAGCAGTTCCACACAAAAAAAACTAGGCAACGGGAGTGCGCTGTCCCAAGTTTAATAAAGACCAAGATTTTAATAACAGATTTGAATATTATTGTAGCGAGGCAGTTGGAAATATTTGTTACCAATAAATTGGGCCAGATTTATTCTGTCCCTTTATGTGCTAATACAGTTTTCTATACAGTAGCGGACGTTTTCAATAAAAAGCTGAATATATTTATTTTCACCACTTATATTTTTGAGAATATTTTCTTCAAATTATGAATATTTTCTGGATAAATCTATCCTTGGCTCAAAATTATATTCTGATATTATTCGTGAGATTTAAATATCATTATTTAATACGGAAGGCATCAATAAACATTTAATAAATAATATTGATGTAAGCCTCAGATTCTGCTTATGTTATTAAAAAATTCCATAATGACTTTGATTCAACATCTTATTTCGTCTTTCAGTGAAGTACAACAGCCTGATCGTGAAGATCATATGTTTCATTTTCATTTTAAATATTCCATTTATTAATAATATTGAATGTGGTTTGATAAAACTTTATTTCGGCGCCACTGTATTCTCCGGAAGTCAACTCGCAGCAAGGAGACTTTGATTAGCAAATCGAGTAAAGGCATTAGCATCAGAAATGCTTGATTATAAAATTTACTGTTTGAATTTCATTAAATTCCGAGTTTGGCAAAACAGTTAATATCAAATAGGGGTAATTTTTCATCCAGTTAAAACCAGAGCCGTTTTTAAAAGGAAAAATATGTGGCGCAAGTATTTAGTGTCCACTGTAATTGGTACCCATGCATAGTTTTTAGTTGTAGCATCTAAAATTATTTACCTACGACCCCCCTGTAATCAGTCAATAACACACAGTCGGTATCAATGTAATGACGTCTATTACGCACTGTAAAAAAAACGCACGGCTTCCCTAGCAACATCTTAGCAACTGTCAATAGACGTCTCCATTTTATTCAAAACTTACTATTTGAAAACATTAGATATGTCCACGTTTAACTATGAAAAGCCCAAATGGCTAAGTATATGCACTGATTATAATTGAAAAATGGACTTTCGATTATCAAAAATATATTAATAATGATTAAACGTTAGTTCTTTTTTCTACACCCACATGTATATTATCCATTTCCTGCACAGTTTAGAGAATGGAAATGTAGGCCATATCGGTTAACTGAACGTATATGATTTCATATACATCCTAGAACGTATATGAAAACCACCAATCAGCATTCGCGTTTAGTACTCGTCATTCATCTTTTTTTCAATTTAAAGAAACGTCAAAATAACTTTTTAAAAAAAGTCTCTCCCAGAAGCACTGGATCCAGAATATTTATTTATAAAAATAAACTTGAATAAAATAAACCTTATAAATTAATAACAAATACTAAAAACAGAATAAAATGGGTATTTAAGGGACTACCGATGAAGGTCAGTTTTTATGAAGGTATGTAATACTTCTGAGATGTACTTTCAATGAATCTCGGTAGCCAAGTGGTTAACATACTGGACATTCATGAAGGTAGGCCCGAGTTCGAATCCGGGTGAAGAAATTTTTTTTCAATTGTTAATTTTATTTTTAAATAATTATTCTGCTCAATATTGATAACTACAACAGGCAGACGCTTGAAATATTTAGCATAATATTCATTATTATAAATAAAGGTACGGTACCCTTTTTGCGGGAGTCCGACTGGCAACATCTATTTATAACAGCATCGCATATTTAAAAAAAGAAACCGTAACATTATACAATTTGTACATTTAAAAACTGTACGTTTATCACAAAAAATTAGTGAAGACATAAAATTGAATTGGTACGATTATGAATAAAATTGTTGAAAATTTTTTATTTCAAGTTATATTTATTTTACAGTTTATTCAAAAGTTTATTTTCTAGATTTTTTCTTGAATGGGTCGCAGAAAAAATATACTGTTCGACTCGTGTGGATTGTCCATATCGCACTCGAACGATTGAGCACTCCACCTACGGCGTCGTGCTCAAACTTCGTCCTCGTGCGATATGGCCATCATATCCACACTAGTTGCACAAACTACTATAATGTGCTTCTTTCATTGGTAATAGAGTAATAGAGATGGAGTTTACCAAGCACCTCTAATTATGTAACTGTTATTTCTTATGCTTCTTATAAAAAATACAAGTACAAGTAGGTCGTAGGTAAAGTATAGTACGTAACTCGTGTTGTGAAGCATTTTACGCACTCACGGAATTAGCATTCGTGCGTAAAATTCTTCTTACCACACACGTTACGCAATATACTATTATCTTCAATCGTTATCCTGTAATTTATTCCTTTCCCGGCACTTGATTTGGATTTGAAATGTTCGCTGTATACTGCACAAATCATAATAATTATTCTGGCCCTCTAATCGAGTTTCGATAAATCCTGACTCTGGAAACACCCTTGGAAGAAAGTAAATGAGAATTGCTCAATTTAATTGCTGAAAGGGCGCCAACAGAAGCTTTCTGTCTTTTTAGAAATTTGAAAACGAAATTATTTCAATATTTATGTGTCACCCAACGCAGAAATTATTTTAGCTACGCTTGGTAATAAAGAATGAAACCTTGTTTTCAATTATATGGAGTTTAGGTCCAACAAATATAGTTGGAAGTGTGGATTTCCCCGACCCCTATAAATCACGGTGCGAACGCACATTTTCAAATTCCCAGCTATGTTTGTGGCATTGTACAAGAATTATTGGATTGAATGAGGAATTTCAATGTTATTTAATCACATCACTTCATTTAGATTCAGTAATTTGGATTATCTGGTTTTTCTTTATTAAAATTGTTCGTTTTACTGATGATGGTTTTTCCCAATTTGTATTTACAGTTCCACAAAAATTCTAATTAGATTACATGATATTACATACCATAATTTCCAACAAAAAATCCCGAATTGATAACGCATCTGGTTCAATTTCTGGGGAATTTTCATTTTATAACACAGCTGTATTATTTTGGCTGATAAAATTTTGATTTCTTCAGCTTCAGCATGGATCTTACTTCAAGAGTTACAACAACATCTGCTATTATTGGTCAACTATTCATGTCACTCTCAATTTTTGGATGTCAACAAAATTTTGTTCAAAGATACTGCAGCATGGACTCTCAAAAGGCAGTAACAAGGTAAGAATAAACAATAATAAAGAATAAAGTCTTTAGAGTGACGTACATTTGAGAGGGATGAGATAGTGGAGAAAGCTAGGTTAGTGCTGTCGTTCAAATACCTAACTAGAGGTTATGTATTCAAAGAAAATGAATAGAATATAATTTATCATGCTATTATAAATATTCTATTCATTACATTCAATACATGACCTCTAGTTAGGCATTTGAACAACGGTAGCTCTAACCTATGCTTTCTCCACTTTCTTACCCCTCTTCAATGTACGTCACTGCTACTATTTGAGGTTATTTATGGAATGATTTATTTGTATATGTTTTGTATATTCTTCCTATTATGAAAAAGATGTGTTTTGTTGAGCCGAACAATGAAGAAATACCGACCCGAAGCTGACCCTTTATGTAAAAGAAATAAATATTTCTTTTCTTTTTTGAATATTTTATTCATACTGAGATATATTTATGCGACTGACAATTGGGAGTCCGAAAAATATTGGTGAACAAGTTTTATTCTGCAAGTTTGATAAATACAAAGCTATATTTTATGTAGTGGGAGTACAATGTTTCAAGGCCGTTGATATATTTTGTTTAAAGTTGTTATGTAAAAACATTCATCAAACAAAAAAATATGTTTAAGGATCTTTATGCTGTCTCAAAAAGTCCTTAACGCTACGACTGTTTATATCAAACACTCTATTAAAGGCTAAGAGTGTCAAAATATGGAATTTAATGCCGATTGTTTACTGGTTGGAACAAAAATCGAAGTGTTATCAAACCTACATGCTGGTTGGGCAACCAAAGCCAGTATTTCTAAGAGACTAGTGAGAATCTCACCAAGGGATTGGTGTATTGCAAAGTGCAAACCAGCTAGAGGTCACCCTTTGTCTCCCCCTTATCTTTGATATAAATTGAATGTTTTATATATATTTTTTACCTTTCGTATTTAGGACTATGATGTGGAACATCCCAGTGATAACTGTATTATTCAGCTTATCCTGGATAGTGGGTATGGTTGTGTACGCAGTGTACTCCAGCTGTGATCCTCATTCATCTGGATATATTCAAAAATATGACGAAATCCTTCCATTCTTCGTTGAAGACCGATTCAGCTATTTACCTGGAATACTGGGATTGTTCATGGCCAGTCTTTTCAATGGAGCTCTGAGGTAAGTTGAAGATAAACAATTATCACTTCCACTGCTTTTTTTTAACTAGATCAATAATAGATCATAGATAATATAATAGAATATAGAATATATAGGTATAATAGAATATAATAGAATAATAGAATAATAATATAATAGAATAATAATAGATCATTCACATGTCTATGTATTTTTTAGTTTGAACGTTTCAAATTTAAACTCCCTGGCGACAGTAACATTCGAGGACTTTGTGCGACCCATTCCCATATTCAAAGACATGAAGGATTCGAAACAGCTTTGGTCCATTAAATTTATCGGAGTCGTCTACGGATTGGTCATCATGGGAATCAGTTTCGGAGTAGGACTCTTAGACGGCGTTATTGAGTCTTCTATGTTGGTAACTTCAGCCACTTCTGGACCTCTACTGGGTGTATTCGTGATGGCTTTGTTAATACCGTGTGCCAATTGGAAGGTAAGAACTTGCCTATTTATCCCTTTGAAGTGCTTTTATGGAGGACGATTTACATGGAATCTAATTTTATTTTAAAATAGAAAGGTTTTTTATGTCAGGGATACTTTTGTAGAGTTGATGTTATACAAGATGGAACTAACATAGTATTATGCATTTATTTAGTTATATCTCAATTTAATTTTTTTTTCCAAAGATTTTCAATAAGTAAACAGTCTCAATAAAATGTCTCATACAATATTCTTCAAATTCCGTAAAGTTTTTCATGAAAGTATGGGAATTCTCCTCTGTAAGCAAGATAAGTGAACAGACAATCAATCTCATTGGATATTTACCAATCAAATTAACATTTCGGCCTTATATGAATTGATTATATGCAATGCAGGATTAATCAATTATGCATCCGCCACAGCGGATGAGTATGTACAGCTATGGAAACCATGGTCAAATGCACAAATGTGTAGTGTTTGTGATGAGCTTTGTATTAAATTGTCTTGAAAATTCACGCAAACACGTCAACTAGAACAGAGAATGTAATATATCAAGATTAACGATTGCTTAGAACAGGCTTGGACCTCAAATAATTCACATATATACATAGTCTCAGTTCATTGAGATGTCCTGGAGAAGATTATGCACATCTTGTCACCTCAGTTCGTTTCTTAGATGCCCACACATTTTTTTTGTTATTTTTCCCAGTTTAATTCGATCTTTTGCAATCTTATTTCAGTCTTCTATTCAGTTTCAAATCTCATTTAACAGCCTTTGTTCCTACTTCCTTTATCCACAAGAAAATCTTCTTCATACATCTCTTGTCGTCTATCCTGTCCACATGGTCTAATCATTCAAGTCGTTGTGCACTTCTTCTTGTGATCGTGATAGTATATTGCGACGTAGGTTAGCACTTGGTGTTAAATATGTTCCTAGAGGATCTGTAAATGTTTTCACTCCAGACTAGACGGGTTTGAATGTTTAACTGACCCCCAAAACGATCATATGGTTCTATAGAGTGATCATGCTGCCTATTCTCACATATGTGGCTCTGGTATCGTTGCCCGAGAGTAACCTTGGTCACTGATAGATCGCAACTGACACGCCTTCAAAGGGTGGTCAGTCTGGGGGCAACTGGCTGCATGAGGACTACACCAACTGCTGCGATGGAAGTGATCCTTGGTCTTCGGCCTTTTCACCATGTGATCGAGGCTGAGGCGGGGAGGGCTTTCCTGTGCTTGAAGCATCTGGGATACGTGCGAAGAGGGGAAGAGTGCAGACACGTCAAGAAGCTCCGGCTCCTGGAAGATATTCCAGTTCTGGCTCGAGTGGCTAACGAATGCTTGCGGAAGTACTACTTCACAACCCCATACAGGGCTATGATCCGGGATAGAGAATCTTGGGAAAAGAGACGAATACACAGCCCCATGGGACCGTCTGGTTCACAGATGGCTCATACTCTGGTTATAGAGCAGGGGCTGGGATTTACTCTAGGACCCAAGGACACAAATCTGTGTACCATTGGGTGATGGTGTATCTGCATATCAGGCCGAGATATACGCTATCTTGGAATGTGCGCAGATAAACCTAGACAGAGGTTATGTGGATCTTCTACTGAAGGGATGGGGCAGCTATTGAACTACCAAGGAGTAGGTTGGGGAAGATAGCAGGACTCCTAACAGGGCACTGCTGTGTGAGGAAGCACCTCTACAACCTGTCATGGCACTTGGAGACACAAGCAGGCATCCACTGAAAAAGGTTGTGGCCTTTATTGAAGGGCTCGGCTTCATGGATGTCTAGGTAGCAGGAATGGCACAATGGGCCTCAGTGCCGGAACCTTGGCTTGAGTTTGTCTTGGCCAAGGCTCGACTGCACATTCAGTAGTAGTAGTAGTTCGAATCGTATTTCACCAGCTGCTAAGCGCGCTTCAACAAACCTCTCTAAATATCTTTCTTCAAATCGGTATATTATCCAAAAACACCGCCTCAAGAAGCTACACACAATTTAAATTCAGACCCTCTTCAGAAACGCGTAGTCTGTTCTTTGGCATTAAACTCCATCAATACTGGACTCCTAAATGACTTCATTAATTTAATTGACAGCGTTACACAGTGGTTTTTTCCATTTCCATTATTACTTTCATGTGAAAGCATAAAAAGATTAAATCATTTTTGCTCAATTTCCAGAGCATTTAATAAGTTTGAAGAATTAAATCACTCAAGTTTTCAGTAAGGTTTAAACTCAACATTTTTGTCCATCTTAATTTTAATTGAAGGTTAGTTCACCTTAAAGATAACATTATATTAAATTGCCTATCATTTTTATTTCAGGGCGCTGCAATTGGAGTAATTTCTGGACACATAATAACTCTTTGGATTGCCATAGGTGGTTTGACAATTGATAAGCCACCAGCGAGTTTCCTTCCAGTGTACACAGATGGTTGCAGCAATTCCTCTTTCAATGATCACATATTGAAACCAGAACACAGATACCCAAGCTGGACACCTATAACTACTCCATCTCCATTTTACATCTACAATGACACTCATACTTTGTTAAATACTACCAGAGCAGCTCCATCGTAAGTTTTTTTTTAACGTCACATCTCTATCAAACAACTAGTTGGTTTGCGAATAGGATAGTATGCTTCTTAACTATTCATTTTATTTGTTCCAGTGATCCACTTACTCAGCTATACTCAGTAACCTACATGTATTACTCGTTTATTGGATGCTTCATCACAATCTTATTCGGTTGGACTATCTCCTACTTCACAGCCAGCGAAAGTGACAGATACGACGAAGAGCTCATTCATCCTATAGCTCGTAGAATGGCAAGAATGTTTCCGGGAAAGAAAAGAATCTACTCACAAAAAGTAGTTTGCGAAGATGATAAACCAGAAAAATGCGAAAAATCTGGAAAGCTTGATACCATTATGCAGCCTTCGACAAGCTTCTCAAATCCTGAGTGTAAAACGGGCAGCATCAACCCCACCTTTAACTCAGATCTATCAGATGAATCTATAGATGGTATATACAAAACGAAATTATGATTTCAGCTAGAGCACTGAAGAAAATGTAATGGTATGCCTATTACTTTTAGTAACTTCTGTGATCTTCAATTATTATCTGTAGTGTTTTAATTGTGCGGTTTTTTTAAACGAAGAAATTGAAATTAAAAACGTTAATAAAGCTATAGTTTAAGTGGCCCAGTTTTATTGTGGTATTAAGCACTAATAAGATTTATTTATCTGGTTAGTGAATGCGTGAAGACTTTACAGTAAAGTTTATAGTTTTTTATTATGAAATCTGTTGAGTATTTATTTATAGTGCTGGGTATAGTAGCACCAAATAGTCTAATAATTATATCAAGTGTCATCTCACACTTTTATAATCAGGAGTATGAAAAAATTTTGCAAACGAATGTACCATTATGCCCTGCACTGTTAGATTACAGTGGTTGTTGTGAACAGTAGTACTAATTATGAAATGAGTCAAATTTGTCAAAAAATATGGGAAAAAATCATTTGTTTTTCAACTACTTATTTTGGAAACTTCCAGTTCCAGCAGCACATTACTTTGTAATTTATTGGATAGTTTCGTAGTAGTAAAAATACATCTAATACGTCTTGTTGACATTATGTAAATCACATAATTTGACTGAATAATATTTACAATATTTAATTCAAATCTATTTATAGAGACTTTACATTTTATATTAAATGTGTGAATATAGAACAATTATTTCAAATGGTTGAGAGTGTTGATAATTTAAAAAAAATAGAATAGATTAGTTAGTGATAATTTTCATATTTTATTCTTATTTGGTATGAAGTTTGAAGTACGAATGCATGTTTTTATGTTCCTTTACAAAAAAACTGAAACAGTATTATTATTTGGGTAATTATCTGTGGACGTGAACAATTTTTTTTTACTTTTCATGATTAAGATGTTATTATTTTTCAGTTGAAAAATCATATCGCTATAGCTAGATGTAAACTACTCTTTTACCGGTTATTTGAAATATATTTTTGATATAAGTTCGTGTTTTTTATTTTCTAAACTGACCTATAAATAGTTTAGCGATGTGTATAGAATTGAGTTATGGATCCTTTTAATAGCGACATAAAAGCAAGGTATGAAACAGGATGCGCAAATACAGGGGATGTTGAGGTTACTTATTTCATTATCATCTACTGAACTTATTCAAAATTGAAGAAGATGAACGAAATAATAAGCAAAAGTTGAATAAATGTCTTCCTGATTTTTTGTATTCATAACCTGAAGGTATCTATATACTTTCGTGAATGTTATGTTTAATATTGTTGACCAAAGAAAAGTGATTTGCACTAGTGTCTGGAGAGCCTTACATTTCCAAGCTGCTCAGAACCATTCGATTGGAGCTTCCTCTGAAGTTTGAATAAACTTATTCGACTATATACTATTATCTAAAGGTTTGACTATTGCAAAACAACAAGTTTTCAGTCCGAATAACCATCCAAACATTAACACACCTCTCTATTTTATTTAAATAAACATTCATTTTCCTCTGAAATTTCTGCACTGCCATCCGTTAGTGAACCAACTACTCTCTCTAAAGCTGGTATCATAAATTAATAATAAATTAATCATTTCAATTACATTATTGTTACAAGCATATAGTCCCCCGTTGCATTATAAAGTTTGATATGAGAATTAGATATTCATAAACAAATGTTTGCATTAAAATAATGATGTAGCTTGAAGTAAAATTCATATTTAACGAGAACTGTTGAAAAAAACAATGTAATAGGTGATTTATTTATTCAGGCAAATTTTACTCTATATGTACAAACACTTTGTTGGGTGTTCTTATTGATGTGTTTTTACACTGCGGTACTGCACACCCCTTATAAACTTTGGAATTCATCTTTATGACACGAATTTATTTAATGTTTTGTTTACTTTCTTCGCTACGCATAGACACAATGACATGTTTACCTAGGCGTGACGTCAGAGCCGACGCCATGACACCTGCGAGCTGTTTTCGAGCACTATTTAAAGAATATCAATAAAATGGCTTCAAACTTCGTTAAACTTAAGTTTATTACCGAAATAAAGGTTTTTTCGTAAATAGTGAATGTGTACCCACATGACGGAAGAATATTTCAAAATCTATCGTCACGCCTATTGTTTATTCTATTGCTCAATTGAAATCGATTGAAAACTGAAAATATAATGGGAGTGTACAAAACTAGTAACAAACCAGGTTTTCATTCTCATGGACTTTCGCATGACCTGTGGTAAGTACTAGATTAAATTAAATGCTCTGCTCATAAACTTTGGGCAGGTATATGATACAGTTGATATATGAATAAAGAAAAACTTTTTAAAGCTGTGGAATAGCTAGGAAGACCGGAAAAGTGAGGTTAACAAGAATTACTCTTCTGAATGCTGGAAACAAAATAACCTGGAACGGACACAAATCAACTCTCTCTTCATGGTCAATGAACTTAGCTCTAGAAGCCATTATCAGAAGATACAATACGTGTTTTTTTATTTAATCTTAAAAGTGTCACCTTTAGAATTACGTGGAATGGATAGGTTTCACTGATATGCTCTTGTCCAGCCCTTCCAGGTCTTTCTCCGACACTTCCAGCTGCTATATATCTATAGAGAAGATGTACCTTTTTCTTGAAGACGATCTGCTTCAATCATACCAATAAAACTCTTAAAAATACAAAATAAAACATCTTGTCTCAAATTTTACTTTATGTAACAGTTAAACCATAAGTTCCTACTTAATAATTTAATTCTGATTCCGAACTAAACAAAAAAAATATATTTTACAATATCAACAATTTCTTTTTCATAAACGAATTTAATATTTCTCCTATATCGAATAATAATTGTTGATTTGATGTTGAACGTGACAATTCGTAAATAGCTCGGAATCGAATTTGATTAGATCTACACCTCAGCTTATGTAATGTTATATACTAAAAATCACGTAGCGAGTGCCAAATTTTTTTTCATGAAAATAAGCCGCAAAGGTTTTAATCTTATTTTTATCGTTATGCTCTAGTATTTTTAAGCAATACACAGTGTACTTCAAAAAATATATCCTAAAACGAAAAGTGATCTAAATGGACTAGTTTTACAACAGTTAGATTCAAAAGTTATAGTTTGAGAGGTGAAATACCTTGGTATTACCCTCGACAGGAAACTAACATGGAACTCTCATCTACACAGCAGAGCAAAAAGAGCATATGTGGCTTATGAGCAGTGTCGGAGGACAGTGGGACGCACATGGGGTCTGTCACCCCGTGTGGTCACCTGGATCTACACTGCAATAATAAGACCCATGTTAACGTATGGAGCAATTGCATGGGGACCGAAGGTTCTACAAGCAACGGCCATCCAAAAGTTATATCAAATACAGCGAATGGCTTGTTTAAACATCCAGGAGCCATGAGAACAACACCAACCGCAGCAATGGAACTAATTACTGGTCTGACCTCTCTGGACCTGTACGTCAAGGAGGTTGCGTTAATGGCCATGGTACGATTGCGCACGTCTGGTGTAAGCCCCGGAGTAAGAGTGGGCCAATTGAGGTTAAGCCTATGGCAATTGATCCCAGGTTTTTGTTTAACAAACCCTACAAAATACAAATAGAACAGAACACAGAGCCAGATGCTGCAAATGCAATACGCATATATACAGATGGTTCGAAAATGAAAGCGTGGTTCAAACAGAACTGGCTGGTATCTCAATTGCCACAAAAGAACTAACCAGAAGAGGAATTTCTGGCAAAAACATAACAATCTGCACTGATAGTAGACAAGCCCCATTAGCCTTGAACAGACAACGTGTTATATCGAGACTAGTACTAGAGTGCCAGCAAGATTTAGCTGACGCCTCGGCAGATAACAATATTATCCTGAGGTGGGTTAAAGGGCATGACAGGAGTAAAGGAAATCGCATTGCCGATTCTTCAGCCAGGGAAGCCTCTGGACTAAAGATTCTAGGACCCAGAGACACCTACGGCCTAACGACTTCGACAATTGCGGAACTAGCCAAACGTTACACCCATGCCCAATCCCTTAAGAGATGGGATGGAATCAAAGGATGCAGTTTTGCCAGGATCACCCTGGGAGACCCTGGAAAGCTGGTGCCGAAGAAATATTTGGCGATGACCAGGAAAAACCTACGTCAACCACTGTCAACTAAGGAAACACCTCCATACTATGGGGCTAGTGGAGATACATCTAGGCAGGTTGTGTGAACAGGAAGATGAAACTGTTCGGTGAGTATTGTCCTACACCTGCCGATATTAAGAAGATGTCTCCTAGTGACATGTCCACCTTCCTAAGAAGGACAGGATGGACGATGACCTAGAAAGACAACTCCTTGGGAGGATGTACAATGGGTCACATGTGGCCTATGTGCTGTGAGCCTACACTCACCCTCCCTACTCTACAGATACAGATACAGATACAGTTTGAGAGAATAATCTGAAACAGGAAAGAAACTTCAAGCATGTAATAGAGCCTTAACCACTTGGCAAATCTTAAAGCTCCTACTAGAAGACTAAACACACAAATTACTTGAAGCCAACATAATAATCCATAACCACCACAATAATATACATTGTGACTTGTTTCAGGATTTCTGATTCCTAAAACCCTACTTTGTTTTTTTTTCAATGATTGCCTCCCTGCTTAGGCTGTATATAGTCTTTCCTGCAGCACTTTCCCATACCATATGTAGTGGCGTGAAGTTATGAATTTCTCTCATAACCGACGTTAGGCATGCTAATCTTTATATTCTGGAGATATTGTCTCTCGTCAATAATCTAGATCTACTACTTCACACAATAGCTTTATAAGTGATTCGACTATGGCATAGAATCCTCAGATTACAACCCTTACCAGGTAGGCGAGAACAATATAGTCACCTTACTATGGATTCCAGGACACACAAGAATAGGAGGAAATGAAATAGCGAATGTAATATTGGAAGAAATAGGTAAAACCGAGAAAAAGAGAAGATCTGACCATTGGAAAGATTTAGTAGTGCTTATGCAATCAAATACTCTTCTGTTGAGATCAAATGAATGCATACGTCAAGTAAAAGTGCGCTAAGAGTTTTAACAGGGATCCTAACAGGACATTGTCGCCTGAATGGGCACCTGAACAAGCTCAAAATAGTGGAGGAAGAAGAATGCAGATTTTATGGCATGGAAGAAGAAACCTTCATCCACATACTTTCCAACTGCACAGCACTTCAGAATCCTAGAGCACAGCACCTGGGAGATTACTGGATAGAAGAGGAGCATTCACCTAAGTTGAAGCCTGCAGACATTCTAAAATTCCTCCGGCAATTAGGACTGAAGGAACTACTAGTTACTGAGACTCTCCTCAGAAACTGAGTAGAAGTAAGGGGGCACCATAGATCTTTTAGGTCTCAGTGAATGTCACCCCAAAATACATACATACATTACCATACCTGCATACCATTAGAGTGATTTTTTTATATATAATCTGGTTCCACGGGTGTTAATTGTCTAGAGCCAGACCTAGATACTTTACTCCTCTTTAACGAGCATCATACTTCTTCTTTTGGACATCTTCTGGTTATACCGATGGAGTCTAACGCACCTCATTTATCGTCAGTTTTACCAGTCTTCGTAGATCTGCCTGTCTACCTAACTTCACGTATCACATCGAAACATTGCGGTCAAGTGAATAAAAAGTCTGTTAATAATAAAAAATATGTCTACTGATTTAATATTTCGATATTCAATGTATGCAAACTTTTTTTGTTTAGTTACAATAGAATTTGCTAATATGAATAATATCTCACTATGTACAAACAATTTTCAGTTTTAAAAAGTCGATCGGTCTGGCAAATATTTTTAATGCGACAACAATGTGAGCAGAATATATTATTGTTCATTGTTTCAAGCTCTACTAAGTCCCTGGTATGTGTGGCATTGATAATAACTTTTAAGGATACGTATTTTCAAAGTATAATGGAATGTTGTTTCAATAAATACCCAAATTTTGTTCCACCAAACAAGTGGTTGAGAAATATTCTATTAATTTTAATAAAAAAAGAATTAATAAATAATGAACTTTCTTATATATGTATCGCTTTCATGAATAAATATTGAGTATGTGTTCACTTGGGTGTGAAAAATCAGTTTCATCGACAATGTATTATCAGTTCTTAAGCCTATCCAAAATGCCAACGTTTTGTAGTGTGGTTAAGAGTGGAATACGTGGAGAAAGAATGAATAAAATATATAAAAAAGACTATCAATTGCCGTTGGCCAATTTTTAGGGATTCACATGTGGGCGCCTAAAAGGTCACGTGATCCACTGGAGCTCGCTGGCGCCAGCGTCAAGTAAACAAACACGTGGTCTGTTGTTCACACGTATACTGCTGTTTTTATTTGTGAATTTTGTATAAAAACACCGAGATCGTGTAATGCGGCACTCTAAACAACAAAGCCAGAGATCTAAAGCTATCTCCACTTGCAAGGTACCTTAAGGTTATTTCCAACTTGATTTTACACGAAATCAACTGTCTAAGTACAGCAATTCTTGAAATTTAGGAACTGACATTAGTGAGACATTTCTGTAAGTTTCTGGGTCTTCTTTTTTCAACTCTTCTGAAAGTCCTGAGGATGCTCCTAATTCTTCCCTCCTTTGTATCCAAGGCCTACACCACCATCGTCACTTCTTGCGGTGCAGCATTTCCAAACAAAGCTCCGTCACACACATTCTTAATAATCGCCTAATCACTTGTTTACGTGGACCCACAGACGACATGCTGACTGGAACTAGAACCACGCGAGTAGCCAAGTGTGACCGAGTTGCCAGTCGCTGATAATCAGCAGCTGTCAACCAGCCTAATGTGACCCGTGCTTTACTGTGTACAGCATCGGCTGCTACAAGCTCAGATTGTGCTATTAGGTGCTACCAATAGACGCAAGTAGCACAATGTGACCAGCGCTTGAGGCCCCGGTGTGCTTTAAATTTACTTAAAAGGTCCATTTCTCCATTTTTGGTGTACTAATACTCCTTTTTAAACAGTCTATGGGAAATTTGAATGAAATATATGTTGCTTAATATATACATTTTCAAGCTAAAAAAATACGCCTATGAGCCAGGTCATCTGGGATTTGCCGTAGTACATTTTTGTTTACTACCCTTCTGTTATAACTTTCTTAGGACAACACTAAGTTTGTCTTTATCGGTCCCTAGGTAAGGAGCGTGTATCCGTGTCTAAAAGTTTTATATTTTTCAGACAAACTTTCGTATTTGATAATTTGGTTTAGGTATATAGTCCAGTATGAAACTTTGTAATATCGCGTAGGGTAGTCATAATTTCATTTGTCGTAATACGTTTTTGGCTATATAAGAATATACAAGAAAAAAATAATGAACAGACAGTAATTATTCTGTACGATTACCACTGTTTATACTGGGTGTCCCAATAATTCGTCTAGGAATGTAAGACTCGGTAAACAATGTTCTATTATTCGCTCACTCTATACTTGCCCATTTTTTTAAATACTATTTACATTTAGTTCGGCAAAGCCTTCACCGATTATAATCATTAACGCGAACTACCATTTAAGGCATGCGTAAAGATTTTTTGCTCCAAATAACTTGAGTGTTCAACAGTTAAAAATATTAACATTTCTTCAACTTGATTTAATTTAAAAACAAACCGATTCGAGATACCGACAGATCATTCTAAAAAACGTGATATGAAATTGAAAAAGTGTGAAATTATTTTCAAAAACAATTATCCAACTTTACCAGTAGCACGTACTTTTATTGTTATGATTTTTTGTCAAATTTATTAATAAAAGAAACAAAGTAATTGATGTCTACTATAATTAATTTCACAGTTCAATGGTTACTTTCATCTAAGAAAAAAAAGTTTATACATTGAAAACAATAGGTTCGTTTCCTGTAAAAAGTTGTCATAGATGTCAAAGATACTAGTTAAATATGCATTACAAAGTTTTTGAAAAGTACTTTTCAAATAGCAGGCCGTTCACTAAGAAGTAATAACACTAATAATTACTTCTCTTGCTATTTGCCATTGAATTACACTTCTCAAGCAGCAGTGGCGTGTGTGTGAATTTTGATGATTCTTCGGTCTGACTACCCGCAGCTAGATCTAGTAATTTTAAGCCTAAAGTTGATGTTGATTCACTTCCCACCTTCACCTAACCGGAAGTGATAGAAAAAATTGCCACCATAACAATAATAATAGTCTAGTAGGGAAGTGAGTTTTCTGCGAAAAATAATACTGATGATTTTAAAAATATGGGGTTTGGTTTTTTGGATTCAGAATTAAATTCTGAGTAATGGGAATTTTTGAATTTTTTGCCAAGAAAAATTGTAATTGTTAAAAGCAAAAAACGTATAGAGAAAATGAGGGTCTCCGTTTTTTGGTTATAACTTGAAAAATATTAAAAATAGCGTATTTTTGAAAAAAGATTCTAAAAGAGGAGTTTTGCTCCGCGCGGCCGTTTTGCAGCTGCGGCGTCACCGTCAAGCCAACAGAGCATCACAAAATAATTTTTTTTTAATATTTGTTATGAATTAAAAAAATTGGATAAATTACAGTTTTATTTAAAGACTTGAAGGAATATAGTCCAGTACACAGTCCACAAATTGTTTATTAAATAAACAATAAAAATTGCGTTGCAAAAAAAATTTATAGCAAATGATGAATTTAGAAAAAAAAACGATTTCTCAATTAATAATTCAAAGGGGTGATAAATAAAAAAAAGTATTATAAACATTAAAAAATTTTTTTAAGAAAAATGGCAAAAATTTTTTTTTTAAATATTAAAATATTCTATTTGCTTATAACAAATTTATAAACAAATAACGTAAAAAATTTTTTAGTAATGAAATAAGATGCAAAAAATAAATAAAAAACCAGCTGAAATGAAAAATATAAGAAAAAAAAATTTTTAATAACAATATGAATTTTTCATTTTTTGTTAATTAAAAAAAAATAATAAACAAATGAAAAAACTTTCTTAAACTTTTTTGAAGGAATTTTGTTTATTGAGTCAATAAGAAAACCTCCCAGAATTCAAAAAATTTTTAGGTACTTTATTCAAACTTTTAGAACTGATTTTCAGTTGTCTAAAGTCCACACAAAATTAGTTAATTAACAATTGAATAACTTTAACAAAAATGAAGTGAAAAATTTTTTGTCGACTGGACTATATTCCTTCAAGTCTCTAAATAAAACTGTAATTTATTCAAATTTTTTAATTCATAAAAAATATTTAAGATAAACTCTTTTGTGATGCTCTGTTGGCTTGGCGGTGACGCCGCAGCTGCAAAACGGCCGCGTGGAGCGGTATTTTCAACGTCAATTTAAAATTATAAATAATGGAGTTACAGTTTCGGGAGTCGGGACTTGTCGTTCTGAAATTTTCTCCTCTTTTAGAATCTTTTTTCAAAAAGACGCTATTTTTAATATTTTTCAAGTTATAACCAAAAAACGGGGACCCTCATTTTCTCTATACGTTTTTTGTTTATAACAGTTACAATTTTTCTTGGCAAAAAAATTCAAAAATTCCCATTACTCAGAATTTAATTCTGAATCCAAAAAACCAAACTCCATATTTTTAAAATTTTTAAAATCACTATTTTTCGCAGAAAACTCACTTCCCTACTAGACTATAAATGTTTACAACATTCAAAGCTTTCAATTCCAGTCAATAGTAATAAATAACATACTTAAAATATATAAAGTCATAAACTATTAACCGTTATCAATTTTTTTCAAATATAAGATAATTTATCAGCTCATATATTTTATGTATAAATACAGTTATTAAATTAACATTTTTATTTGATTTTAATGCACCGATACTTAAATGAACCGATTTATAAAATCCAATAAAGCGACCTTATAAACAACCCAGCGCGTAAAATTAATAAATATTTAATACTCCAAGAAAAAAATCTACTATAAAAATACCTTGACAGTATGGGTGTGTCCAGGGCAGCAAGATCGCACTTACCAGTCAATGATAACAAGTGATTTCAAAAAAAAAGTGGCTTCTTATTAACATCTCTTTGTAAATCGCTTGATAATTATTATGGGCATAATGTATCGACCACTCCTTTTAATTCTGGCATTAATAGTCCTGTCTACAAGTTGAAAAACGTGAAAAATAGAGATAAAGCTCCTAAAAATATGAGCAATAGCTCATTGGATTCCGAATGACCTCTAGAAAAATGAGATTTAAGGATTTTACTGCACGTAACAAAATAAGATGAAAAAAAGAGGTGTTTAGGTTTTTGTTAATAACTCGTAAACTATTGATATTTACGACTAATGATGTGAAAATGTTTTTCCAATGTCACTTAAAGCCATTGTTGGATATGATAACAGCAATAATATAACATTTGTTTGAAAACATTTTTTCAAAAAAATTTCTTAGACTTCATTTTTTGTTAACTTTAAAAAATTATTATAAACAAAATAATTCACTTTAATAAACTTTTATCGCGCGATCTTGTTAAGTATATACAGAGTGTACCAATCTTACGACAAACTTCGGTATATGGGTTACTTTAACAGATATCAAAATATTTTATCAACAAAAATAGTAGAAGTGTTGAAGGTCCATATTTTGAAATTATATCGAACTATACAGAGTGCCGCATAACTCCGTTACAAACCAAACATATGATTTTTCAAATGGGAACCCCTGTATATTATACCGAATTCGGATTGGTTACATTTTTTTGAAGCTTTTGATATAAGGTTTTGCCATGTTATACAGAGTCCTTCAAAAGATATGGACACGTTTATGTGAAAATCGTAGGTAAATCAACGCTCTGTAGCTTGTTGTACGTTGAAGAAAAAAATGTATTTTGCCAAACAGAGTTTCGTAACATGATGCAATATCTCCGTATCCTATTAAATTTCAATTATATTCCTTCTTATATACAGGGTGAACGGAAACTTGAACCTGTCATTTTCTTTCTTCTTCCAAATGGACCACAATTTTTTTTTCCAACGGGCAAATGTTCTTTCAAGTATCTGGATGATAACATAATTTATTGAAATTTTCAAATTCATATTTGTTACTATAAAAAAATAATTTTCTGCGGTTCGCCGTGTTTAGCGGCAGAGCACCCATGCCGTAATCGCTGCGCGGAGCCCTATTTTCAGCGTTAAATCAAAATCATTAATAACAGAGGTAGAGTTCTGGGAGCTGGAACTTTTTTTCGGAAATTTCCTCCTCTTTAAGGACCTTTCTTTCCAAATATCGTAAATATTAATAGTTTACGAGTTATTAATAGAAACCTAAATACCTCTTTTTCCATCTTATTTTGTTAATAACAATTGCAATTTTTTACGTGCATAGTAAAATCCTCAAAACTCATTTTTCTAGGGTTTATTCCGAATCCAATAAGCTATTGCTCATATTTTTCACGTTTTTCAACTTGTAGACGGGACTATTAAGTATTTAAAAGGATGATAGCTACTTAGGTACTCGTTAAATTGGTCAGTTTTTTTTTAAAGAACTAAATCAGAAATCTATAACAAATTATCAAATGACGTGGGAAAACTAGAATAATTATATAGACGAAAGTAATTCTCACTGAATTAAATGCTAATTGTACCCTTTTTTTTCTTTTGTAATTACATCGCGACATCTTGAACTCCAACTGAACTGAAACTGAGACTTTTGGAAGTAGAAAATGATCTTAGTGGAATGGTACAAAAGTTTTAGCGGAAAATAAACAACGAGGCAACAGCAACATAAGTTATCTGGCATAATTAGTAACTATGTGTGCAAACGAATTATTCCTTTGAATTATTCTCTACAGAGACAGTGGATGGATTGTTCGTGAAACTATTCGTATTCCGTTACATTTCTTGTTTTTATTCAACAATGATCAAAGTGTGATTATTTGTTTTTGAGATTAGACAAATTTAGACACTCTGTATAACTAGATATACCAGTCGTGAGACCAACTACTACGTTGTAGTCCAAAATAAAAGAATACAAAGGTATTCCCCGAGGTTATATTCAAATCAAAACTTAAGAAATCAAACTCTTCTTTTTGAAAAAATTGTTACAATTATGATTTATCAAATTCTATTCAAATTATTAACCTTGCAAGCGCCTACAGAGCAGGGTGTGACCATAATAACACAATGAGATATTTATGTACATTAAAATCAAATTATTGACAGGGACACTTGCCATCTTAAAACTACAACACCTACTAGATAACAATAAGTTTGTACCTACTCAAATTAAAACTATTCACCTACCAGGAGAAAAAAAAGCATTTATGGGCTTTGAAAAAGTTTTCAATGTTGACTTTTATGTTTAGCATTCTCTTAAAGATAAGCATCCTTATCAATAATAAAATTTAGATTATTATAACATGACTTTGAAACTATATTATTGAAAAGCATATTATTAATAAATACATTTAACATTACACTTAACACTAGAATGATACTAATGGCCATTTGCACCAAGCATAAGCTCAGAATAGCTATGGCGAGTTTAAAATTTGAGGGTCGCTTAGTTGCACCAGTTGCACCAATGTTTTTGCTCTGCTTCTTAGCTAAGTGCTTAATACATTTGTCAACCTCGCTATTTAAGTTGAGTTTTATTTATTTCTCTATGGTTTCTAGTGACTTTCCGTTTTTGGGGTTTGGAATAACATATTAAAAGCTGTTAAATTCAATTCCTTGAAAATCAAATGATTTTATTCTTGTTTTTTAAATAAGAAAATTGTTTATAATGGAAAACACAGTAAAAATGCTGCAAATAATCGTTTAGCATTTCTACGAGTTGTAAAGCAGTTGGCTTGGTGAAGCGAAATCTTTGGAAAAGCTTAGCTCAGCTAAGTGCAGCTTAAAATGACCAGTTGTTCATGGAGCAAAACAAGACTTTCTCAAAGCGCCACTTAACTTTAAGTATACTTATATATCAATTGGTGCAAACGGCCATAAATCCTTGGTAATCAGTTAGGGTATATTTTACACTGTGTTTAAGTTAACCTCACCTTTTTTGGTCAAATGTCAGTTTGATTAATTGTCCGCGAAGCGGGAGGATTATTCTATCAAACTGACACGAAGAAATTTTACAAAGAGAAATAAGAGTGAATGATATAGCCGTTCAAGTATTCTACGTTGTTGTCATGTTTATTTGTATATAAACATATTGTTTGTTAGATGTTCTTTCTTTTTCTTTTCCTTCGGAGCCGTCCTTTCGCCGGTACCACCTCAGCCTCCTGGGCTTATTGTGGATACTCCTAGTGTTCTGACTACAACCCATTCAGCCAATCCGTTCCCAGTATTAGCTCATACAGGTTCTTAGCTGGTTGATTGTAGAAGTCTTCTGGAGTCATTTGGGTTCTACCATAAAGTTTCTGCCTTCTGTGGTCCAGCGACTCACAGTTGCATAGTATATGCAGAGCTGTTTCGGTATCCTTTTTGCATCTTCTGCATGTAAGGTCTCCGTTGTACAGCCCTATTTTGTTTAGGTGCTCCTTTGTGGGAAAGTGTCCCGCAAGTAGCCCCGTAGTGGTGCGCAGTTTGTTCCTGCTCATTGAGAGCAGTTCTTTCGCTACTTTTTCTGATGGTTCTTTTATGAATTTCTTCCCATGTATTTGCCCAGTCGTATTCTTCCGGTATTTCTTGTGTTGTTTTTTCAACCACCCTTTCAACCATGACCTCGTTAAGCATCTGGGGATGCCCACAGCAGGTTCGGGTCCGTTCATCAGAGTTGACGATCCTACTCTTGCGAGTTCGTCAGCTTTTTCATTGCCTGCGATTCCTTTATGACCTGGAACCCACTCCAGTGTTACACTGTTCCGAGTCGCCAGTCTTCTAAGTTCTTCGCCGCATTCCCATACTAGCCAAGATGTCACCCTATAGCTCTGAAGTGCTTTAAGGGCGGCTTGGCTGTCACTTGTTAGATGTTTCTAAGTATTCAATTATTAATATGATTTGCTTAGCATCCTATCAATAAAAAAATTATCTGGTGTCTTAATACATCATTTTCTCTTCAATCTCGTGAAACTGAACAAATCATAGTCTACTGAAGGAACACGTAATATGCACTTTGTCCATGGAAGTATGCAGAAAAGTGTCTGGTAAGAGCTGAGCCCCAAAATGATCCTATGGCTATGCACAAAGGTTATTAGATGAAGCAATTATTAGTAAAATCCGGGTTTATGAGAACCACTCGAGTTCCAGGACACCAGTGCCATGAGGATAACGAAAAAGGAAATGGATTGGCCAAACTAGGTTCGTCAGTATAAAATTGTTTGATCAGTGAACATCCCGTTTCTTCAGATGCCCCTGTCAGAGTATCCAGCACCCTCTTCAATCCTATAAGTAGTTACGAACCTATTTTATGTACGTTCTCTTGAAATATAACGAGAACAGCAGGAAGAAATACAGATTGGCACACTAGAAACAGTAAAGTTAGTTGTGAGAAACGTTACTTCTATCTATTTCTGAAGAATTAAAAAAACCACTTTAAATTCAAACGTTTATATATTTTCACTAATTAAAACTTTATAATTTTAATGGTTTAGTTGAAAGCACCAAATGATCGTTCAAAAAATAATAAATGAAGTCAGCAGCCGTGTTTTGACCTTACATTTGAAAATTAATGAGTTATTAGAGTAGATAAATAGTATGCATATCCTGAACGGACATACCAAAGAGCACAGCTACCAATAACAAATCGCTTTTTCTAGCGTCACCATATATATTTAATGTGAAAATACAGCTCCAATTTTTCATATATATCAGTTGTGGAATGTCTATTGCTTTATTATTCAAAGTAATACCGCAAAAGTCGTGTCTTTTTATTGGTAAAAGAATTGTTCGCGTTGAAAGACATTAAGATAATTGGTCGAGATTATATTAAGTCTTAAAAAGGACATCTACTTTTCTTTCTTATTTAATAACTAAGTTCCTACAAATACATGCAAACAGTGATAGATGATTTCAAATAGCAACGCTTGCAACTTTATTGAGTTGCATACTTTTGAGTGTATTCAACAAAATTTTTTTTAAATTAAAAATAGTTATATTGTTAGTAAACAGCAATAAATCATTTTCACTCTCTCCCCATTTAATTCAATTCTCTCTATTCTTTCTCCAGCCCTTCTGTTCGGTGTTTTTTATATCTCCAGCTCTTGGTAGATGGACACTGCAATTAAATAATTATGTAAATTGGAGTGATAGAGATTTCAGGATGTTTGCAGGCTTCAGTCTATGCATCCGACCCTCTTCTATCCATCAGTCTTGTAGATGCTGTGCAGTAAGACGTTACCTGGATGAAGAATATCGAGGTAGATGGATCGGCCGGCGAGGTCATAAAAGAATGGCCACCTCGGTCACCAGATATGACACCATTAGATTTTTTTCTATGGAGGTACTTGAAATACAAGATTTATACTACGGCACCAGATAGCATTGGCGTTTCGAAAGAAAGAATTATTGAAGAATGCAATGCAATTTCAGCTGCCACATTCGAACAAGTACGATAAGAGTTTACTGATAGAATGTATTACTGTCAGGAAGCAGACGGAGCACATTTCGAACACTTGCTATAAGAATCCATTGTTGATATTTGATTAATTAAATTTAAAAAGATAATTTCAATAATTTTGGTATTTATTTCATTCATCCGTCAAAATTATTTTAAACCCAAACAAAATTAATATGGCTATGTAGCCAATGTCAATGCCTTTCAAACGGGATATCACTTGCCATAAGGTCCTATTTAAAAATTATTGGCCAGAGTGGCACTGTGACGTCATCTATTACTATTACGTCATCTGTTACCATTCGTAGAGAAGTTTACAACACTTTATTTTCACTCTCCAAATTTTATTAATGTAAGTGTAGCCGTTCAAAAGATACGAGGGGGGAAGGGGACTTTTGAATAGCACTGTATAATACTCCAGTATAATAAATATAAGAAGTAATTTGTGACATTTCCAATTATATTTACAAGCTACTCTGAATGTATTGAAGTACCTCAAAAAGAAATATCTCATTGTGAAAGCGACTTCCCGAGTAAAGTGTACGCTGTAGATGTTGAATTTCCATTAGTAAAGATAATCTTATATTCTTCCCTCCAGCTTCCAGCAGCACTGTACAGACTTTATGATATACATGCAGCAAGATTTTTATCGCGATATAGCTAATGTGCGGATGTAGAGCCAGTTGGATGACATTTAAATTATAACAAACAAGATGCTGGTAGAACGTTTTCTCTGGTAAAATATCATTTCTTATTGAGGTTTATGTTTCCACTCTTTCTCGATAATTGTTAATTTGTGATTTAATGTGTTTATGTGATAAGTTATATCAAATTCCTGCATTCCTCATTATATTTTATTCCTATATAAACAATTATAAATATTAATTAGTCTTAGATGAAATTAGAATATCTTATTCCTCATCGAGGAATATCTGCATCTCGTGTTTACTTTGTTGGTTTAAGCTGGACACGTTTATAATAACATAAGTAGCACAAAACGGTTTTATTCAGTATTACAAGGATGATTTAAAATTTTAAGGTTGTCATTAAATTAGCTTCAGCTTGGAAGGGTCCACTTTATAGCACTTAGATGAACTCTTTTCCCTGGTGCCTTGTTCCAATATTTGGACTTACCAATAAGGTAAGATGCCTGGCCGAAGTTTGAATATAAATTTACGATCCAGAAGAGTTTCTTTTAACAAAAGCCCGACCGTTTACAATTCAATTCACAGTGCGCACCAAAAATAGAGAGATAATGATGATGCTGGAAACTATTTTTATAAACTATGTTACAAATTAAAGTTGGATTATTAAAATAATAGTTAATGCGGCTTGAGAGATTAAACAAATTTTGTAGAACAATTTACAAACATTAAATTGTAGATATCGCTCATCAATTATCCACTCTAAATCACAACTAACATAATATATTTTATTCTAATAAGGTTTTCAATAACGCTCGTATTGTTTTATTGAAATATTTCAATTAAATGTATGCACAATTTTACTTGTACTTGTTAATAATTCAGAAAAGAAATCGTATTTCACTTAAAAAAATTAGAACAATTAAACAACTAAGTGATAACATTATAATTATCAGCTTTGGTAATCCACATTTGCAACAAGATTGCAAAACGATGATATTACATGTTTTGACGTAATTTTTTTATTTAATTAATATGTTTATTAAACGTAACATCAGAAACTTTTTGGACTACTATTATTTATTTTAAAGAATTTAAAAACAGATCAAAAACGAAATTTGAAAAAGTGGAAAAATAAATTACTAATATTTCTTTCAAAAGGACCTAGCGGACGTTGTTCTACAATACATATTAAAGTTAACCATGATTCCACAATATTTCTATATTTAAATAAAAACAGAGAAGTAAATTCTGAGTAATCCTGAATGCCATTTTAATTTAGTCATAATTAAAACCTGTTTTTGCGATAGTCGTAATGCACACATTCTTCATGCAGCAGACATTTTAGCAAGTTGAAAGGAGCTACCAGTCCCTTAGACTTTCCTTAGAAACTAATAGACGAAAAGGAGCACTGAAGATATTTCAGGTCTCTTCATTTCCTCATAGACTCTCAAGTTTTACAACGAATATTTCAAGAGAAGTAAATGTGTCGCACTTCATAACTTATTTTCAACTTAAATAATTATTTATCATGTTGTTTACTAATTTTATAATCATTTTAATGATTTTGAAAGTATCCTGTACCAAAAAAATAATCTATTTTACATACAAGTTCTAGATATACAAATTCTTGGTTGGATTAAGGATATAAATCATTATAAATGATATTTTCTGGCCAACAAATTTAAATTAAAAAAATATAAATAATCAATTCAAGGATTTGTAATAAATATAAATCTGATAATTTGTCGTAATTGTAACAAAAAAAAACGAAAACACCAGGCACCGTTTTAAGCATGAATTTTTTTATATATTCAACTCATATGGTATGAAACTATAGTTTATATACAAAACTACTTGATAAATTACTACTTTGATTTGACTTACGACTTTACTATAGAATAATAATATTTTAATATACATGCTTTCAATATCACATCCTTAGAAATCTCTTTAACTTTTCTGTTTATATTATACACACATTTTCAACTATTTTTTATTCATTGTAATGATAATAAATATCTTGTCCGTTGTTGTTTTCAGTAGTAATAACCCAAGGACATTGATAATTGTTCGAAAAAGTTTTATGACAGATTTCGAAAGGTTGCTGCTCAAGCTGTCATAAAATTTTTAAGCATTTATCAATGTCCGAGGGTTATTCGGATAGAAAATTTTTTGCTAATTATAGAAAAAATACAGATCTTAAACAATTTATCTAAAGGTGCAAATAACAAAGGAACAATTATAAAAGTTAATTTCGAAATATTAATAGTATATTATTTAACGAGCAATTTATGATAGCCATAATTCACGATGGGTGACGTTTGCGTCACGAGCCGTAGGCGAGGGGCGCAAGTCATCCAGGTGAATTATGGCCATAAATTGCGAGTAGAATACTATACTTTGTCCACGACAATTAATTTATTTATTAATAAATAAAAGTCAGTAGCGATTTGGCATATTACTAACCTCAAAATGTTGTGGCATCTACTTAAAATAATTTGACATATATAGAGATGGGCGATACTGTAGAAAGTATCAATACAACGTACCGTTATAAATATATTGTTTTAAAATACTTAATATTAGAAAATATCGTTATGAAAAGTATCAATACTAAAAATTACAATATTTTATAGATACGATATATGTCAGAAACAAATTTCCTGAACAAAATACACAGATTTAATAGTTTATTTCATATTGTACCCCCATCTCTAGTCGTGAATTATGAACCATAATACACTACAGTGTATTATGAACCATAATTCACGACAGTTGATATATGGGTACCATATACCTTTAGTTAGGAGGTAAAATATTGACTTATTATAAGGTGGTCGTGGACAAATATTTGAAACTTCAAAGTCGAAATAAATCAATAAGTGTCCATAGCAACGTGAAAATAGCCCATGGTCTGTTATCAGTGTAATGTTGAAATGATTGGGTGAAATTGTCCATGTGATAAAAAATGAGGAAATTTGATTGGTTCTTGGAACTGTGAAAACATTTTCGATGTAATTTATTTATTTATGAAAATAAACTTTTTACTTTCAAGCTCTCAGACGCCATCATGGTTTTAGCGTGTTCTGGTACAAAATTTAAATTGTACTTCACCTTTAGCAATTATTATGGATGAATTATATGCCTGCAAACATGGACCTAATAATATGGAAATTCAGTTGGGGTAAATATTTCATTGGAAATGATTTATAATTTTTCTCTAAAGTCTACAGCTAGCAACTACCTGATCTTTGTAAAACATTAAGCCCAGCATTAGAGAGTAAATGGGATGAAAATATCTTCCAAAAAAAAACTTCCATTTATATCGTGCTGCTAAACCCCTTAGTCATTTCCAACTTCATAATTTATGATTATATAGTGTGCCATACTTCCAATCTTTTTATCCAGGGAACATGAAGCTTCACAATGTAATTAGAGTGTAACTTTATAATTTGACGTCAAAAGTTTTTTTTGGTTTTTGTTTTTTGTTTCAAGCGCTGCTTTCAACCTTATTCTTTTATCTGACCCCCATCTTCGGAAAACTTTCTCTGGGATCGGAAATAAATTAAGTCATTTTTCAAAATGAAAAGAAAGGTGGTATTATTGGAGTTTTAAATCAAAAAAATCAAGATTAATTTAGCGACTTTATGTAGGCATAATAACTTGTTTTTTTTTTGAATGTGAATTTATTTCGAATAATCTCAAATATTTTCAAGGATCGATTTATTTACAAAAATCTCAATAACAGACATGTTACTAGGGGGAATTCCTATCTACCGATAAAATATTTATAAGGGCTTCATTTAATGACTACTTTTTGTAATTTTTTGACTTTGGAACTTTAGTTCTTTACGTCAGGTTATGTTTGAGCGACCGGGGTTCGCGACGCAAAAGATCTGACCGTTACGTTATGTTACGTTGCTTCGTTATGTGCCTTGATTGCGTGCATGTGCTCTCTCCTGAGTCTCTCTCTCGTTTACGAAGCAGCGATTCATATGCTTCGGCCGGGAATCGAACCCGGGCCGCCCGCGTGGAACTTTTACTATTATTTCCATATATTTTTTTGCGCGATTGATCTTTTTTGTTTATTTACAGTATCGGTTGTCAGGACGGTAGGTTGTGATTACTGGTTTCTAAGTTTAACACGTCGGTAAGTGATTTACTTACCGTTCAGACGTCTAAAAGTAATAAATAGCATAAAAACAATTTCACCAAAATGCAAAATATATTTTAAACTGATCGAGAAGTATAAATATCACTTTTGACATTTCGTTCATTTCGAAGAAATTTAAATTATTTTATTCGGAATTTATTTCAATATGATCGCGCAAAAAATGGTATAAGCATCTCGAACGTTAAGGGTAATTACAACGTTTGCATGTAGATTCCTCTTGTAAAATTGGACAAAATGATATGAGGATTGAGGGGTCTAGCACATTTACTTTTCGAAATACAGGGTGTTGAAATTTAGGAAACTTGAATGTTTTAATTCGATAACTTTAAAATGGATGGATAAATTTATTTGACATTTGGCAGGTTGTTTTTAAATATAAAAGGGCATATTTTGATGGAAATAGTAGTTTGTGCAATTAGTGTGGATATGATGGCCATATCGCACGAGGACGAAGTTTGAGCACGTTGCCGTAGGCGGAGAGCTCAATCGTTCAAGTGCGATATGGACAATCCACATGAGTCGAACAGCATATTTTTTCTACGACCCACTTAAGAAAAAATCTAGAAAATAAAAATTTCTATAAACTGTAATATAACTTCAAATTAAAAATTCAACAAGTCAATTTTATGTTTCCACTAATTTTTGTGTGGTAAACGTACAGTTCTTGAATGTCCAATTTGTATAATGCTACGGTTTTCCTTTTTAAATATACAATGCTGTTATAAGTAGATGTTGCCAGTCGGACTCCCTCATGAAGGGTACCGTACCATTATCTATAATAATAAATATTCTGCTAAATATTTCAAACGTCTACCTGTTGTCGTTATTAATATCAAGCAGAATAATTATTTAAAAATAAAATTAACAATAAAAAAAACTTCTTCACGGGGAATCGAACCCGGGTCTACCACGTGAGAGTCTGGTTTGCTTACTACTCGACCACCGAGGAATATGCAAATTGTTTATCTATAACGTCAGATGTATTACATAATTTTTGCTTAAAAGGAACTAAAGTTCCTACCGTGTGTCCCGCGACACGTTCTACCTTTTTTAAACAATTATTTCATTAATAAATAAAAAATCTGTGGATTTGTTAAAATGTGACCCGTTTTCCCCTATCACCTGTTGTTTTTGACGCCAACGGGCGACAACGAAATATACAAACTGTCTGAATAGGGAATGCCACTCGGACAAGTCTTTTATATATTGCACAGAATACAGTTTCCGTTTCGTTATGATATAAATTTTTTTTATTATTTTACTTCGTCACATCGGTTGCCGTACGAAATAATATCTCTACAAACGCAACTACTATTTTTATTTTATTTTTGTGGTCAAATTCATTGACGTTATGTTATCTTTTCTGGCAAAATATGAAATTATTGTTGACACATATCTTGATGAAATATTTTGAAAAATAACATTCACCTATAAATTAATTCCATTCAATTAAATACAGTTAGGGTTGCCAACCCTCCCGATTTAGGCGGGAGACTCCCGCTTTTCTTACAAATCTCCCGCCTCCCGCGCCCATATACAAACCTCCCGCATTTCTGCAAATTAAGAATACAGTACTTCAAATTTTAATAATTATCATTTTTTAAACAACCGGCAACCCTGACTCAAACTCGCCCCGCAATCCCGCAAAGCTTAGGCGACGCGGCTTATTTTGTCTGCTCAGTGATGATGACAGTGATCAGTGTTGCCAGTGTTTTGCTGCGCTAAGCAATAAATCATCATTTTCTTATTCTCCTTGGTATTTGACTATTTTGTTGACGTTCATTATATATCTTTCTGATAGTAGTGATTTAGGTGATGATGAGGTTTATTGGGTTGGGCAAATTAGCGTTGTCAAAGATGATTGTGAACTAAATAAAGGTAAACAAGGACATACTTTTCCGGAGTTTGAGCCAAATCAAGAGAAAGTTGAGGTTGGGGCTAGCGGGGCTGAACCTTCTGTTCAAAAAACTAAATGGAATGTAAAATTTAATGATGAATGGAGCAAAACTTATCCTTGGATTGTTAGGGGCAAAGATATTTTTCAAGCTAAATGTACGATTTGCGACTCACAATTTACAATAAATCACGGCTATGAAAACGATATAATTAAACATATGAAAACGGAAAAACACAAGAAAAATACGACGAAAGGTTCACAAGGAAAAAAAATTGACACATTTTTGTTAAAAAACGATTTAGACATGGATATAACCGCACGAGCAGAATGTGCTTTCGTTTTTCATTCTATCAAACATACTCATGGTTATTTATCAGCGGATTGTGCGTGCGTTATCCTCCCGCTTTCCTAATTTTAAAATCTGGCAACCCTAAATACAGTACAGTAGGTATTGCGGTATTTGTACATCGTAGTTTTTTTTTCAAATTCCATCGTAGTTGTTTACATCAAATTTTTAACTTATCTCTGTTTGCTTACAATTCAACATAAACAAACAGCAAAACATGGAGAACATTGTTGCATTTAATAAATAAATATTATGACTGCAGCAAATAATTTCCGATATATCGTGATTTACAATATACAGTCTGTTTGAAATAGACAGAGAATAATAAAGTTTTGGTGAGTGCTAGAATGAGGGACATGAGGATATGAAAGATATTCATCATGAAATGTTGATAAATATGTTTTTGATACGTCTTAACTTGTTATATTATTTTCTACAGTGTGGCTAGCGGACTTTAAATTTAAAATTACGAGCTTCTGTATCTGTAGAGTAGGGAGGGTGAGTGTAGGCTCACAGCACTCAGACCACATGTGACCCATTGTACATCCTCCCGAGGAGTTGTCCTCCTAGGTCATCGTCCATCCTACCCGTCCCAGAAAGGTGGACAGGACACTAGGAGACATCTCCTTTATATCGGCAGGTGTAGGCCAAGACTCACCGAACACACTCTCTCATCGACGATAACTCCGGACACTCGAATATGCATGCCTGACAGTTTCATCTTCCTGTTCACACATCCTGCATAAAGGTGTGTCCACTAGCCCCATAGTATGGAGGTGTTTCCTAAGTTGACAGTAGCCAGTCAGAAATCCTACTGTTAAACGTAGGTTCTTCCTGGTCATCGCCAAATATTTTCTCGGCTAGCTTCCCAGGGTCGCCAGGGTGATCCTAGCAAGACTGCATCCATCGATTCCATCCCATCTCTTAAGGGATTGAGCAGGTCGTTAGGCTGTAAGTGTCACTGGGTCCTAAAATTTTTAGTCCAGCAGCTTCCCTGGCTAAAAAATCGGCAATGCGATATCCTTTACTCCTGTAAACTCCTTTAACCCACCTCAGGATAATATTGTTATCTGCCGAGGCGTTAGCTAAATCTTGGTGGCACTCTAGTACTAGCCCCGATATAACACGTTGTTTGTTCAAGGCTAATAGGGCTTATTTACTATCAGTGCAGATTGTTATGTTTTTTCCAGAAATTCCTTTTCTGGTTAGTTCTTTTGCGGCAATTGAGATACCAGCCAGCTCTGTTTGAACCACGCTGGTATTGTTTCCCATTCCCCACTTATTCCTTAGGCTTAGTCCTCTGGAGTGAACTCCACATCCTGAGCCTTCTTCCATTTTTGAGCCATCTGTTAGAAGCTTATATATCTAAAAATCTGCCTAGAGGAGAAGGAGTTATTCACTAATATGCTCCCCTTTCCCCTTCTTTAAAAACAGAATGTAAGAATATCATCAAAATATAGAAATGTGTTTATAATTCCATTCATTTTCTTGGGTTTGTAAGTCTGTCAGCAAATGGAACTCGAGACAGAGCAGCACTCACCAAAAAATGCCAATATATTTGGAATGACAAGAGTCATCAGTTAACGGTTTTAGAATTATAGCAACCCATTTGAAATTTTTCAGAACAAATCATGAATAGAGCTAGGTGTTACATAACGCCCTCTAGTTGCCCACTGAAAAACTTAAAGTTTCGCTGCTATTTTTTTCTGGAATCTACCCTTAACGCTCTATGCATAGATTCTATTTTTTTGGAAATTGGTTCAGGCACATAGAAGTTACAGACTTTTTCATGTCAACGAAAGAACACTTCCCCATCTCATCAGAATAGGTGAATAGGTTTTAGAATAAGGGCAGAATTTTATGGAGTTGATATTTTTTACCAACCTAAATTATCCAAACTCAAATACATTTTAAATAGTTTTTTTTTCATAAGAATATAATATTTTATTTAACAGGTCTCAAGGCACAGCGATTGTACATGATTTTTGCTTACACCTCTTGGTGACGCACTGGATGATCGCTTCTGAAATCACTAACTCCATCTCTAAATAAATTTAATTTTTAAAGTAAAAAAAACTATAAAATCTAATAATTGATTAATGCATTATTTAATAATTTCATTTTTTATTAAACATTAAGAAAATGCCTTATTTCACAGGTTGCAATATAATTTACAATATACCCCACAAACTAATTTTAAGCACTGAAATTGTACGCGTTGGAATGAAAGATAAAAAATATGCATATGCTATCTCTGTCCGTTCGCTTCTTTGCAAGCTCCAAGAACCCACAAAATGTGAAAGGGACCTTGCAATTCTTGGGGAGGTACTTGTATCTTTTGGGGGGACTTCATATATACAGCGTGGGGCTGAAGTGTAAATCATAGTCTTTTAACAGTCCTAGTCTCTAGGAGGTTTAGAGAATCTTACACACACACAGCAAAATGAAAATTTTGGTGAGTACTTAGTGAAAAGTAAATAAAAGTGCGTTGTGGAGATATGTGATTTTTAACAGTGATTTTAGTGATTTGATTTAGAAGGTGTCACAATTCTTAGTTTTTGGGAAAAATAGTATTTATTTATTATAATTGATAAAATATTATTTGCACCAGATACAAAAATATTAATTTCTATTTTTCCATTGGGCTGTTAATAAAGTTGAAATTTTCATTTAAATCTCAATATCAATTTTTCTCATCAAGTTAACGTGCTAGGTTACTTAGGCCACTGGCACAGGTATTGTTGTTTGCATCTCATCCTCACTTTTCGGATAAATCAATATCGTGTGAATCTGAGACTTTTTTTTTGTTAATAAATACCATAGATTCATGCAATACGAGGCACAGACCAATAAAAAAGATTGACATTTCTAGTTTTCTTGAAGTAAAAAGAAAAAAAACTACAGTTTGGCTACGTTTGCAACGTTTTTTATCGTAAATAATTCATATTGCATATAATAATTTCATTAGTTTCGACACTAAACAAGGAAACAACGTAACGTTAACAAACTTTTCACAAAATATTCTTGTACTTATATTAAAATGACTTGGCAAAATATGTTCTATCAATATTTCATAACATTTTGAAATGATTTTCCTGCTATAAAACCACATAATATATAAGAAATTCGAACTATGGCTTGAATTAATCATTTGAAATCCATATTCTTTTAAACCTTCACTTTTTTGAACTCGGTGAAGAAATTTGAAACTGTAAGCAATGCAGAAGTATTGATAACCGTGTTGAATCATGAATCATAATAACGGAAACTACATTTTATAAGAATTTATAAAAAAAGTGCGTTCTAAGTTTAACAACTACAAACACGAATTGTTCCAGCACGAGATAATATAATATAAAATCTTCAGAAAGCGGCAGTTCACTCCGGTGTAAGAAGCAAACTTATGGTTAAAAAATCCTCGTATTTATTTATTTATTTGGGGTGACGTTCAATGAGACCCAAAAGATCTTGACCCTGACTGGTCATTGTTCCCTGAGGAAGCAATTGCATAACATCGGCATATATAGGGAGGAACTTATTTTTCGGTTGTGCAAGAGGAGGAGGAGGAAACAGCCTCTCACATTATCCCATTGAAGATAGAGACTCCTAGGACTAGAGCTTCCAAGGGAGAATTTCCCCAAGAAGTACATAGTGAAAAAAATGCACAGCCCAATAAGAGCCACTGGTCCCTTCACATTAACTGCACAACCACGAGCACAAAAAGCATAATAGATGTGGTGCCGAGGACTCTAAGCATCTGACTGATTGTCAATCAAATACTCCAGTGTTGTCAAATCAGTCAATTTGGTCAGTGTATGTGACAAAAAATGGTTCAAATCAAATATTCTCTACACTTTTCACACCCGAAACTGTTCAGACACACCCTTGGTTGTATTTTATTTTGTTAGTCTCGTTATTTGTACAACTTTTTCGTTCATTATAACCTTCATTTTTTCTTCCATTCTATCCTATCTTGTTGAATTTCTGTCCCATTTTTTTCTTTGGTGCACACTTTCTTGACCTCTTTTTCTCATGAAATAGTTTTTGGTTATCTTCAAAGCGGTTATTGACTTTTTTCCTGAAATATTTTCACTCTTTTGTATAATAAATAATGATAATACTTATATAGTGTAATCGAATCTCAAACTCAGTTTAATTTCAATATACAAATTCCACGAATATCATCCAGCTTGATAATCGATTTCTGCCTGCCTATTACGGATGCATATTTAAATTCTCAACTTAATATGCGCTTATAACCTTGAAATTTTGCCGAGTTAAATAAATTTGAAATAAATTATAAAAAAAAACGAGAAGGTGGCAGTAACGAAATCATACATCATTTTCCGTTGCAGAGAAAGATTCATAAATATTGTATAACATTTTATATAAATGTTTATGTATGTCGTGCAGGAAAATATATTTGTAATTCGCATATATATGTGATAAAATGTAATATTAATTCATATTTTCAGAGAGAGATAACGTTTGATATATTTTTATTCGCCGTTGTGAGTGCCGTTGAATTTTATCCAGGAATTTATCTAACGTATATGTTAAAATGTAGAGCAACAGTAGTAGATACTCGAAAGGGTTTCAACGTACTATACAGATCGCGAAATTTCTTATGGAATCATCCTGATCACACAAGGACGACAAGGAAAATATGAGAAAAACAGCTTGAAAGAGAGAGAGAAAGAATAATTGTGCGCTTGCATTGAGGCATAGAGCATAGAGGCTGACCGAATGTTGATGTTCCCACTATTTTAACAGATTTGGTTATTGTCTGGCAAAGCAAGGTTGTTTATTTGAGCATTTAATTCGTTAAAATTATGTTTACCTTTAGAATGGATTTTCATTTCAATTTTTTCAGTAAGTTTATATTTTATGTTTAGAATAGGTGTACCAAAATTCTCACTGCTGATTTCGTTTTCCATGGGGAAAAATAGGACCAAATTATTTAGCAGCATGTGTTTTCTGGTTATAATTCGTAACTTCATTCGATATTTCTCAAATTCAGTTTAGATTTGTACAAATAATATTCCTGGGCTGAACAATTTTAGGTTTTATGGAGCTGAGGTAAATTAACTAGAAACTTTGCATGTCTATAGTAACTTTCTTTGATTGGTGATTATTTTTTACGATATCTTCCAGTTCATTACAAACATCAAACATGATACTTTTATATACTTTTTGGAACAATGTAACAAATTTTATGGACAAAAATGTGTTTTGATGAAAAATAATTATTCAATTGAGTCATTACTTTTTCTAGTTCTGACATGTCATGTATATATAATGCTTGAAGTACTGGTCCAAAAACGATTCCTTGAGGTATTCCTCCCTGAATTCTTAGTAAATTAAAATTTTTCTCGTTTTATTTCATTCCATATAATATATTTAAGGTTAATATCTCTACATATTGTCTTGAAATTATTTTGTTGACATTCTAGAGGAGTCCCTTTTGTCAAAGGCTTGCACCGCATCTGAAAAGAGAGCTGAACAAAGTTTTTACAAAAAAGATATTCCATTAAATCAATTACTTTAGGTTTCCAATTAAACAAGCCACCCTTTCGACATTATTGCACCCTTATCAGTATCCAGTTAATCCTTTGCTCAACGTTTCCAAGCTATACTTCTATTTTCTTAAATAAAATTCGTCATAAACTATTTTATGAGACCGAAATAATTAGGAGTAAACCTTAATTAATTTTTTTAATGAAGAATCTTTTTTCACCAAGCTTGTTTCAAACAGTGTCCTGTGATTTTATTATCACAATTTGTATAAACTTCATGGAGTAATAGTATTTATTATTTTTGCCTGTAAATTAAATTAAATTTAACAAAAACTGATTATTCAAAAAGTGCTGTTTAGCAATAGTGAACAACATTATAGAAAATACATAAATTTTTTCCAATCTACATACAATTTCAAATGGAGGTTGTAAAGTGTGAAAGTTCCATATAATAGGCACACAGTTAAATGATTATAATCTTACCTACGATATTATCGTAAGTAAGTTTACTATTACGTTGAATATGCAATATTCTCAAAAGTTTTTAGAAAAATGTATCTGATAATAGTGAGAGAAGTTAGCAAGCGTTTTTATATGGAATAATTACACTTATGGCAATCATTTTCTTTTACTCTCACTAAAAATATGAATCTTGGTTAAGAATCTTTCTTTAGTGCCCCAATTTTAAAATTACATCATAGAAATTGAGTTAAGATCACAGGGGCGATTCTTATGTTTTATCCTCTATTGATTCCTATAAAATCTTAACAACTTGAAGAAAACAATAAATATTTTTTTCGTGCAACCGGACGCAAAACAAGCATTTTGCAGCCGCAACAGAGGCCGCAAAATGATATTCTGCGGCCGTTACCCAGAGTGACGGCCGACAAAAATTTTTACGGCCGTTCCCATAGTGACTGCCGGCAAACTGAATTTTTACGGCCGTTCCCATAGTGACTGCCGGCAAACTGAACGCCA
>CAJUYG010000040.1:541350-554705 GCA_910591675.1 Galerucella calmariensis | reverse complement strand
ATATTGTGTATACTATGGCCGCGAAATGTTTTCGCGACCTCGAGATTATCTTGCCTCGGCCGGAGCGGCCCTCGGCGATAATCTCTCTCTCGGAACGCGAAAAAGCATTTTGCGGCCTTAGTATACAAATAACTATTCCTACGATCACCTAGGAAAGTGACATATATCGCACTGTCTAGTTCTATGGAAAGTGGCCTTTATTCATACGCGTACGGAAAAAAAAACTTATCCGTACGTGTACGGATAAAAAGCTGTCAAATGAACTTTTATTAAGATTGACCACTGGCTAGCTGTCAAATATATAATTTTTAATTAGATTTACCGATGTTATATCTAAATTTGAAGCGATCTATTTGAAAAGTGAAATTTTTGTCATTTTCTGATTAAAAAAAGCTTGGGGAACGGTCGAGGATCGAACCCGCGCACTCTTCGTCAGAAGTCCGATGTTGTACCAACTAATCCAAATCACCTGTTATAATAGTAGGAAAATGTAATCATCTTGAAAGGTATTCATGATAAGTATGTATGAAGTGTGATGAACAATTAAAAATTTCACTTTCAATTTCTATAATTATCCAACCAATTAATAACTGTAATCACCTGCCTATATTAAATAGTTAAACTACTTGAATTTTTGTCACTATTAATAGTTATTATGTAACATATTGTAACATTTTGTGTATTAAATATGTCAGATTTTGATTACACATTATTTGGTGAAATTATCACGTGATCGTAGAAAAAATACTGTACATTACTCGTGCGAAAGTGATTTTTTCACATTCGTGTGATTGTAGTACAATATTTCCTACTCGTGTGAAAAATGTCACTCTCCGCACACGTTATGTAATATACTATTTTCCGTCTCACCAATTTGTATTTCTAGAAATATCATAGACGCTCAGTTCTCTAATGATGCTAAGTTTTATAACTAATATAATTCTAGAAATTTTATTCGTCACAAGTAGAATTTTCAAATCTTTGCTTATCCCAAGATTTATCATTCACTCGAGTAATGCTTAACCAGAATAACAAATCCCGACTAAGGATTAACTAGGAATTATTATTCTACCGAAATCTGGAAACTAATTACAAACATTCTGGAAACAGTGACATATCACATTACATTATAAAGAAAACAAACTTGAAAGTAAGTCAGTGAGCTCGCGTGGCATCCTACAAGCACATATACATTTTCCTCTGATGAGTAGCTTATCACTGACGACATTATCCAACCAATTAGAGTCTTTTCATTCATAATAAATCATCTTCAAAAACTTTAATTACTAAATATTCAGGAAAATAGTGCAATCAACATAAATAAGAACTGTGTTTATAATAATATCGACCATAAAAAATAAATCTAACTCTCAACATTTTATTTCAGATTCTTCTCTCTTGTGCTTTTGCTATTTCCCAAGCAGGATATGCTTACCCGTACCACTATCTCCAGCCACAAGCTGTCATCGGTCCAGACGGTCGACCCATAGAAACACCTGAAGTCCAGTACGCCAAGGCAGCTCATTTAGCAGCACACGCTGAAGCAAAATCTCGCATTGGCTACTACGGATATGCACCACACAATGCTCTTCCTTTAGATACTCCTGAAGTAGCGGCTGCAAAAGCTCAACACTTCCACGACTACGCAGTAGCAGCTCAAAGAAATGCTGTTCATGCACCCTACGCTGGTCTCTATGGAGGTCATCCTGTAGATACACCCGAAGTACAACATGCTAAAGCTGCACATTTCGCTGCTTATGCTGAAGCTGCTTCCCGGTCTGGATACGGACATGGCCACTACAGAAGACGTCGTGGAATCTATGACTACCATATTCCTGTCCTTGACCATAATGGCGTACCTGTAGAAACCCCAGAAGTACAAGCTGCTAAAGCTCATCATTTTGCTGAATACGCTAGAGTTTTAAGCCGTCCTGGACAAAATATTCCTGATAATTCTGAATACTCTTACGGTGCAGGTGCTGGTCATTACGCTGCTGCTCCTTCCGCTCCTGCTGTCTACTCTCACGCTCCTATTTCCTACTACAGAGGACCTGGAGGTCCACCCGCCCAAATCGGACATGACGGTCAACCCCTTGAAACACCTGAAGTACAAGCCGCGAAAGCTGCTCATTTTGCTGCTCACCAAGCAGTCAGCTCAGGACATCCAGGATACTATCATTATTAAATCAAAATTTTCGGCTTAAGCGATCGGAGTTTGTGGATCTAAAATACTTTTTAGATATCCACATAGCCGTCGACTTATTGTTGCTGAGAGAAAGTGATATATTAATTATAAATTAGGAGTATTTTTTCTACACCAATTGTTAACCAATACCAGACTTACCTGTCAATAAAATAATATCGTGAAAAAATATTTGTTTTTATTATAAAACAACTGAGCTGTATCACTGCTAAATCAGTCTATATTTATTGGAACGAAAGGTTTGTACTCTATTTTGTTTGATATGATTAAAATATGAAAATCTGTTGCTAAAGGCATTAAGCAACTGAAATCAGAGACAGCGATTGCTCCTGGAGTCTCTCAGAGTGTTTTATGTATATTTTTGGAGACAAATATGGCTTCAGAAGCTTTTACCATTTACAAAGATGAATTATTATTAACCGATGTAGTCACTAAAATCCAATTTTGTACTATTTAAACTTAAAACACAGTATAAGAACGAACCAGTAGTATAACTCTTATAAATTTCGTCCATAAATTGCCGGAGCTTTTGATGACCTTGAACGGATCGCTTTACGATTCATTTTACCATAGGCGTAGGTGGCATAAGTTTTAAAATGACTTGAACGTGTTAAATGTTTTTTCTTGAATATTGTAGAACAGTACACTGATGAGTGAATAAAACAATAGTCTTATACCAAATATTTTTTTTTCCATATTACAATTTTCATTTTGTCATGATTTTTAAAATTTTTATTGACAAATTTTAATGTGTAATATAGTCGTACGCTGAAGAAAAGTTTCATTAAATATTTTATTGGAAAATCAACACAAGGATGAACAAACTCTGTTGCTTGAATAATATTTATGAGTGATTCAACAATATTATCTTCCGTAGCAACTTTCTCAAAAGTCATTTGGAGATGTATTGTACAAAATTTTCATGCGGCATATTCTAGTTTCCAAAAGTATCCTCATTCGTATTTTCATAAGCTCTAAGGTAACAGTATAAAGACGAATCGTCTAAATTCTGATACGCTTGTGAATACGTCTCACATACGCTGCATGTATGAATTTCCGAACATGTTTCAATTAAATAACCACAAAAGTAGCGAACAAAATTCTTTTCCAATAAATCATTAGTCTGAAAGTCTTTAGGCATTGCAGTATTTGATGAAAGGAATATTGTTGGAATAGCCTTTTTTTAAAGAAGTTTTCTTTTATGAGGCTGCATAATTATGTCTAGTTAAAAATGAGCACCACATAAACGATGACTACTATTGTATAGAGTTTATAGTTTTGGCATCAAGTCAGGCTTATAAGCTTATAAGCTTTGAAACAAAAGAACAAATTAAATCAATGCATGAAACTAAGGTTCATAAATGTAATATGAACATCAAATTATGAAGTATTATACTAACAGTTTCTCACCTTTCTGAATCCTTTGGATTTTCCATTACAATTATAATATTCATTGTTACATCCACGAACTACACACACAATACCCGTTTTCTTCTTTTTAATGGTATCGATTGCAACAAATGCTTATAAAACTATAAAAATAATACCGAAAACCCGTAAAAATATAAGCGGTAATAAATAATTCGATTCGCAAATTCACCACTTGCACTTCAGTTGGATCGCAGCACAGCACTGGCCGCCGGATGAGATACTCATCCGAACGACGTTGTAGATCACAGAGAGCTCGGCAGCGTAATGTCACGAGATAACATACTGGTTCGTTTCTATACTGTACTTAAAACATAATAAAGATTGTCGAAAAGTGGTTGAAAGGGGTGTGAAATGGTCTAGTATGCCATCGTTTGGTTGTTTTTCCAGCTTTTTCCACTAGAGGACTCCACAGACGTTGTCCTGTCTAATGAGCCATGACATTTGACGGCCAATTTAAAAGATGGCATCCGCAGACTGAGAATCGCTTTTTGTCTGTTGGTGTATTCTTTGATTATCGTACTACATGTCACTAGATAAATATAGCTTCGATCTACTCCAAGTGCGAAATAATTATTAGAAGAGCGATTTGATAGTCACATATTATTATCGATTTAATGGCAAAACAACCCACTCTTACAATAAACTGAATATGACCGCCGGCCATAAAACTAACTTATTGTCCACTTAATTAGTATTAACTGTATAATAAATTTGATACGGGTTGACATTATACTCCATAGTGCATAACGTAAACATGTATTTTCCGAAATGAAATAAAAGTAAAACAGTTATTATACAGTTCACGCACGAATAATTTTAAATTTTTATTTTTATGGCTGTCTAACTTATTGGTGAAATTAGAAATTATTCGTATTTATATAAATATATTACAGTAAATCTTTTGAATAGATACAAGCACACACAGACCATTTACAAAAAAAAATATTCTACCCCAGTGAATCGCAAAAGTGTTATCTAATCAAATATAATTTATTCGAGAAATTTCATGACTGATAATGTAGAGAGCTTGACTTTCCCATGTTAAGTTTTCATTTTCATAAAATCCATTTTTTTTTCATATCGAATATAGAAGAATCTGCCATTTTGGTTAGGTTACTCAACTAAAAATCTTTGTCAAAGTTTTTTTCACTTTTTCCTAGACATTGAAGTTGTTAACGATATTTTTCAATCATCAGCTATTATTGTAGTGACCAAAAAATGTTTTCTTCGGTCCTTGGTATAACCCTAGCTAAGTCATGCTGCGACGAGACCAGGTAAACAGACGAGTCAAAGAATAGGGTAGGGACAGGAGTATGGGTGTATAGTGAAAGATGTTCCTTTCCACTAGGAAAACGTCTCTGAATCTCAGACATATATTTATAATAAAAAAACATAGGATTGACATATTAACCTTTAGGTGGCACATACTGCTTCAAATAATCTGAATGTAACGTTATATTTGGCCACTATCATTGGAATATTTAAATATCTACCGGACGGCGAGTAGCCAGTACTTTTTCCTTACCAACATGTGATTTTCGTCGAGAACCTGTAGCATCGATCATCGCTGAAAGGCAAATTTTTACATTTAATGTGCGACGGATAATCTCCGTTGGTGAGGATCAGTATACACTGATATTGGTCAAATATTTCAATTCTTCTCTTCTATAGAGAGAGAAATTAAGAACACACTACCAATATGATCTTTCTAGAAATAAACAAGCTGATGAAGTGACTCAGTAACAGTATAGAGCAGAGCCAGTTCTTGAGATTACAAATAATAAAAATATTGTAAGCAAAGATAACATTGCAGAGATACAATCTGTAAGACCTTTATATGGGATAGATTTGTCAAACTGGACCCAAGAACTACTGAAGATCAGTAGGAATAGGCTAAAAATCATAATAGGTTATCTTGAATATTTGGGAAAACCTAGATCTAAAGTCACTTATAAATAATCGAAAGACTCTTTTTTAAACTTTATACACTTAAATTAAACTGTATGGATCTCAGTTTGGCACAGCGGTGCTCTTTCATGAACGTATACTGTTACTTAAACTACCCGTTACTCGCACTCTTGCACAATTACGGATGTCCAATAGTCAGAACATTTTTTTCTCTTTTAACGGTAATAGCTATAATATTAACCCGGATGAACTACGCACAGCTTGTTATAAGAATGCATTCGAAACCCTCCACCATTTGTTATTTGATTGTCCAATATCTATATTAAGTATTGAAGCCAAAAGCCAATTGCTTTTATAATTTTAATGCACTAATTCCTACTCTGAATAACTTAAGCTATGAATCTGCCAAGATAATATGGATATAATATGGAATATCTCAAAATTACGTTCTTTAATTTTGAATGAATACATTTATTTTATTTTTATTCTGTTATACTTGGAGACTATTGAAATTTTTGTTAATCCCTTGCTGTAAACTTTATGTATGAGAAGCAATAAATGTATTATTTTTATTATTATTATTAAAGGTTATGTAAAGAAAGGTTTTCTCTTCTGTTGGTAGTCCTTAAGTAGCCCTATTCCATTTTTTAACTTCATGACTTGTACTATAAAATATGTGCTCAAATATTTGTGGTTATCTCGAAATATTGCTTCATGTTGCATATTGCTTTGAAATAACGAGTGACAAAAGCAAAATAAGGAACAAAAAATAGTTTATAAATGTTTTTATAAAAAAATGTATACACTTAATTTATTATGGAATGGCAACAATTTAAAAAAAAACAATATTAGTAACATTTCATTTTATTCGCAAATAGGTTCAAATATTTTTCATCACAAAAATGATATCAGATAATTTGTACCCTGAACAACATACTTTTTACATTCACAATAATTATGGTTCAGGAAACAAATAGTGCTTAAAAAAATTAAAGATACGTACAGTGTGGATCTATTCAACTGTGAAAAGCAGACTCGAATGACATAGGTATTTTTTTGTTACACAAGGCTGCTATAAACAGACGGGTGCTGCCACAATCACTGAACAAAACAACATTTTGCATTGTTTTTCTTTAATTATACACCTTTGCATATTGCACTACAATAAAGTAGGCCGAATTAACATCGAAACTATGTACCAATATAAACATACCTTGAATAAAATTGTGAGTAGTTATGGTCGACTAAAGCTTAATCGATACTTTAATAACAATACTACAGGTATTATCAAGGTGCTTTCTTTCTATATCTGTTTGTTATTTATTTTGACAGTTAACGATTTATATATGTTACCGTGAAAGACCGAAATCTGGTGAATGTCGAGATACACCGATGAATGTCAACATTCTCAACGTTGTATGTCCGAAATATCGTTGAAATTTCATTATTTCTAACTTACACCGGCGATTGTCGACATTCAGGATACACTCATGGTGTATGTTGAAAGGAATTTTTTTTTGATATAAGTAAAAACAAAAAAAATCCATAGGTGTTTATTTATTAAAATAATATGGGAAAAGGACTTTGTTGAACTCAAAACAAACAGTAGAACATAAAAATATAAAATGAAATATAAAAAATAAGAACAATATCTTATTTATTGCAACAACTTAAACTGCCGTGGCACTTCGAATTGCACAAAAGTTCCTTGCTTGTACAGCTGCATTTAGTCGTGGAACACTTCCGTTTGCAGTAACAACGTGTGTAGCCTTGCTCTCCACTTTTTGAATTGGCAGAAGCTGCTTCTCTTAGCCACATTTCCTTTGTTGAAACTTTGTCCTTGGAAAGTAACTTTTCTTTACAAATTACGAACTGCTTACGAGTGAAAAGCTGCTTCAAGGTACTATTTTTGCTGAATCCTCTATTCCAACAGCAACCGCTAACACATTTCGAGGGTCTGTACGGCCACGGCCGACATCAGGGACTTGAATTCTTATGGTATCACCAATTTGGGCAGGAGGGAACTTTTTTTTGAGGTTTGCAACATTTTTGTTGCTTGGAGTAGAAAATTCTCTTTTGCAGCTACTCTTTTTAAAGAAATTAGCTCGTGTTGTTCAGACAGTGCTTGAGATGAAGATGTGTTAGGTGGCGGATCAGTCAGTGCTTGAGATCAAGATGTGCTAAGTGGCGGATCAATCAGTGCTTGAGATGAAGACGTTCAGGTTGCGGGTCAGTCAGTGCTTGAGATGATTTTAGAGTACTTTTCTTGTGAAAAATTGTCTTCTCGTTTACTTCCAATTAAGGCATGTCACTTTTCAAAAAACTTATCAGGATTCACTGTAGTAGCCATTGAATACAAATTATAATTTCTAATAAGAAAATTAAATTAGGTTAGGGAGCGCTGTCAAACGTTGCGTTAGACTGACGAAGACAAAGCTAACTGAAACAAGGGGCTGGAACAGTCTGAAAACTTGTCGCGACCTGCAGTGTCCGAGGTTCACCGGACCTCATTTTTGTTTGTCGACATATACCGGTGAAAGTCCGAATGTATAATAGAAATAAGAAATGTTCGGACTTTCACCAAGGCATTTGACAAGTTGTCGTTGTCGTCTAGAAGTAGTTGAAAAGAGTGGATAAACATATCCTGGAAGGTATAATTCATGACCTGGGACACAAAAGAACGATCATAAATAAATTCTGTGCAGATTATTGCAAATGCCGATGATATAGCTGTAGTTGCAAGTGATGAAAGAAAAATATGAACTTTGAGTTTGATAGAAAAGCAGTAAAAAGGGGGATACTAATAAATTGAAGCAGAACAAAGTACATAAATTGCAATAAAAAAACCTCAGACAACACAAAGTTTATCGCAATAGGCAAATAACACTTTATTTTGATACTGCTGGATTTTAGGTAAGCTGATTTTGCTAGCACAACCCCCGGCTGGATACCATTCATACCGGCTTAGGAGTTTGTTTGTATAGAAGTTATTTCTGCAGTTTACTGAGTTTGAAGTTTGTAGGTAGCGGTATTTTTGAGGTCTGACTCGACCACGTCATCTTCAAAGGACTTTAATTTTTTTGTAAAGAAATAATACCATTAACTGAGAGTTGAAGTAGATGGAAAAATTTTCGCGCTGAATAGTGCTACAAAAATGCATTTAACATTTTTATATTTTAAGCGGACGCTTTACGAGATGTGACTCCGTAAAAAACTCGTATTTTCCTTGGTGGAATTATATTCCAGCTTGCCATAAAACGATAATAAAAAATGTATACTAACTCGGAAATAAACTGGATGAAAATGAGGTTCGAGTAATTGTGAAATCAGAATTTTAACAATAAACTTTGAAGATAAAAGAACACAACAACGAGTGGAAACAGTGATAATATGGCAGTGCATCGGATTGATGTTGATTGACCGTTACTAAAGTGAAAATTGGGAAACTGCGACTTTGTGAAAAGTATGGAAAATATATTTCTGGTTGAGTCTGGAAAACATTGCTTTCATTTATTTTATAAAAATTGTGAGTTGTCACAAGAAAAAAACACCCAGTCATGAGGACTGCCGACACAAGTGAAGACACAAATAAATGAATCTAGTCTATACATTTCATTGCACGCTCATGCTGGAATTTTGAAAAATTAATCAATTTCTTATAAAAAATACATCGTACGTACTTCATCCCTTAGAAATATTTCAGGGTATGCCTATGATAGAAAACATGGGAAGCGTTCGTTGATTTTTGTTCACCAAAAAAGTGCTCAAGTTCAGGACGCATTGTCTCGAACGTATAAAAACCGTAGGAGCTCAATACTTCCAATCGAGTATGTAAAAACAACATTGAATGTCTTTTTCAATGACCTCACTAGTACGAATAATTTCGTTAATTAAAAAATCTCAATGACGACAATTACTTTAGTCTCATGAATATTGTAATAAAGACCAAAAAATGTACGATTACCCAGTATGGTATTACATTAACATGAAAGACCGTATGAATGTATCCAATTCTCTCCGATTGGGGTCTTAACGATATATTTTAGCAAAAAAAAGAATAAATTCGTCTGGTCTTTAAACAGAAGGTCGAGAAAAAAAAATTATAAGAATTTGTTCCGATTACTTCTAATATTCACGAGATGTATAATAAAGTTGTTTTTGATTTAAATTCAAGGACTTATCATCACCCAGAAAAACCTTCTTAGATGGTAATTAAACTTCCTACAATGGTATACGTTGATACGAGGAAGTCTCATTGGTAACAAGAATACAGAGCCCACCTAGCAGAGGAATGAAGAGGAAAAATCCTGCTGAGACTCCGACTCCTCACTGGTGGTCTAAAAAGCTGAAGGGATTCAGGAAGATGGCCAGAAAATTCTTCATCAAAGCACAAAATTTAAAAGCCCAACATTTCTGGGATCTATAAAAATCTCATCTTAAAGAGTTCAAGAAAGTCATGGCACAAAAACAAAGGGACTCTTGGAGAAGGTTTCGAACGGCTTTCATCAAAGACCGATATCGCAGTAAAGGTATACCCACGAGTGAGGATTGCTCAACTGGTAACCTCTCAGAGAGTATCCAATTGCAGCTCACTTGCCTGGCTTTCCTGGCCATGTGGGTCAAGGAAGATGAAGATGAATCATCAGACAACGAGAGGGAAATCGCCAGAAAGATCGTTGATGGAAACTAAATTAGGTGGGTTAACTGTATAAACCCTCACTTCGTGGAATCTACTCATCATATGGTTTTAAATGAAGTCCTCAATGAACAGCTGAATCTAGGAAGTTCTCCATTATTAAACTGTCTTCTTAAGTAATAATTGTAAAGATCAGCAGATATAGTTTTCCTGGTTTCCTATATCATTGCACAGTTATACTGATCTTAAATGGGACAAAGATATCCAGAATATCCCCATAGGGCTAATAATATCAAAGCTACTATTTGTAAAATCTTCTTCTTTTTTCTATTCATATATATTAAGTCAATCACAAGATAGGCACTATTTGGACTAGCCAAATATATATCAAGTATACATTATGTCAAAAGTAACTTCTGTCATTCTGACGATGATATATTTATCGAAACAATTGTCAATAATTTACTTGCAATTTACACATTTTTTCAAATATATTGTGGAGTCATTTAGAAACAGTTAGTTTCATTTAAAACCATATAAATTAGGTAGGCAAATATAAACTTCTTTCCCTTTAAATCACCAGCCTCTGACAGAATATGTCTTGCTCCACTACAGTGTGTATGTATGTTTGTATTTTGGGGTGACATTCACTGAGACCTAAAAGATCCATTGTGCCCCCTTACTTCTGCTCAGTTTCTGAGGAGAGTCTCAGAAACTAGTAGTTCCTTTAGTCCTATTTCGCGGAGAAATTTCAGGATGTCTGCAGGCTTCAATTTAGGTGAATGTTCCTCTTCTATCCAGTAATCTTCTAGGTGCTGTGCTCTAGGATTCTGAAGTGCTGTGCAGCTGGAAAGTATGTGGATGGAGGTTTTTTCTTCTTTCACAAAATCTGCATTCTTTTTTTCTTCACTATTTTGAGCTTTTTCAGGTGCACATTCAGGCGACAATGTCCCGTGAGGATTCCTGTTAAAACTCCCTAGCGCCGTTTTACTTTGACTTATGTATTCATTTGATCTCAACAGGTTGTAGTCACCCAGAAAAGTATTTGATTTTATAAGACCTACTAGATCTTTCCAATGGTCAGATCTCCCGGCTTCACATATTTCTTCCAGTATTAGATTGGGGCTGATTCCGCAAAAGGGTTCAGGCCGCCAGAAAGGTATTTCAGTCCCCCTCTTTGTTAGTGCTTCTGCTATTCCAGTGTGTCCTGGAATCCATAGTGAGGTGACTATATTGTTCTCGCCTAGTTCATTGAGTTTGTCTAGGCATTCCCACGCCATTTTGGATTTGATTACACAAAAGCTCAGTGCTTTAATGGCTGATTGACTATCTGACATTATGATAATCCTTTGTCTTCTGTATTCTTTATCAATATTGAACTGTGCGCACTATCTTGTGGCGTGGATTTCCGCTTGAAATATACTTGGGGTTTTTCCCAAGCTTTCAGAGTGTTTGCTTCCTGGCCCGAACACTCCTATTCCAGCTCCCTCTATTGCTTTTGAGCCGTCTGTGTACTATTGAATGGCTTTCTTTCCAAGTCTGGTAATGGTATTTGGATCCCATTCCTTCTTGTTGCTTAATTCCGTAACGAATTTCTTTGAAAAGTTATACTTTTTCATCATACCGTCTTCTGGCATGTCCCAGGTTGTCTGATTTTTAAGAAGTGAGGAGGTGATTTTTTTTAATGATTCCCTCCCTGCTTAGTCTGTATCTTGTTTTTTCTGCAACGCTTTCCACCACCATATGTAGAGGGGTGAGGTTGAGAATCACTTCCATGGCTGCCGTTGGGCATGTTCTCATTGCTCCTGTAATGCATATACAGGCTAGTCTTTGAATTTTGGAAAGGTTTTCTCTCGTCGTCAATATGCTAGTTCTACTACTCCACGCAATGGCTCTATAAGTGATGATTGGTCTTACTACGTAGAAACAGGATATTATGATACTGCACCTGTTGGTAATGTTCAGATCCCCTTTGGCACTGAGATACACTCCCAAGATTTGATTGGGGGTATTTTTGTTTTCACATTTTCATTATTTCATCCAATTATAAAAACTTTATCTTCCAACTCTGTAAGCTAGAGTTCGTGAAAGGTAATTTTTATAAATATATGATATAATGTGAACCGACCTGGTAGATTTTTATTAATTCAGATAAATGCAGGGCGGGGTAAATATTTGTAAATTTTAAAGGTCGATACGGACAACGCTCGCGAGAATTGATCGAATTGAAAGTCAGTTGAAGTGTAGAAAATGCATTTACTGGTAAGTGATCTTTTTTAACTTAAGAATTTTATTACGACCTTTCTCGTCTGAAATGCACCATAAATGATGATAAATCAGAAAACGATTAGGAGGAGTGTATTTATATTGCAACATCTTTTGAGATAATCGTGCAAGTTTGAGGTCATTTGCAATATGAAGAAACATATTGTTTTATAATTTAACCTATATTTACGAGCCACACCAAAGAGCGCATTGAAATGTTGGAATATTAGTGTTAATTTTCAGAAAATGTCAAGTTTTTTCATTTGAAATATAATCATACTAAAAATAAGGAAAAAATATTTCACCGCTTAGGCCTCTTCTAACCTGTTTTATTCAGCAATTTCATAAAATAACTGTGAAATAACGAACAAACACAGGGAAACAATATGTGGTTTTTAATAAAATTAGCGAAATTTAATTTAAGGTCAAGAATGCATGTCCACACATAAATTTATATAAAACCTCTAGCGGTCTTTGTTATTATCAAATAAAATCCAAAAACCGATCAATTATTTCCATCTGGGTAGATAAATACGAAGATACGAAGCTGGGAAAATAAATTTAATATCAACCGCCTTTTCCACTAAAACATAATTATAATTCTGAAGAATGGCGGTTTTATATTTCATGCGTACTCCAAAAATCTGTACATCTATTTAATGGAATTAATTTTAGAGGATGGAGAAGCTGCAATTCCTTTGATGCATGTCGAATTCACAATGAACAAATAGGCTTCTGAAAAACGATCGATAAGTAAATAACTGGCAACACATTTCGCATGCATTTTAATCAGTGTGATTTAATTCGTTCATTCGATTGTGAAATTATGATTATTTTTTATTGTGAAATGAGATTGAAATGTTCGTTTTTCTACACCCACATGTATATTATCCATTTCCTGCACAGTTTAGA
>CAJUYG010000040.1:526980-540950 GCA_910591675.1 Galerucella calmariensis | reverse complement strand
TCTTGTGGCGTGGATTTCCGCTTGAAATATACTTGGGGTTTTTCCCAAGCTTTCAGAGTGTTTGCTTCCTGGCCCGAACACTCCTATTCCAGCTCCCTCTATTGCTTTTGAGCCGTCTGTGTACTATTGAATGGTATTCTTTCCAAGTCTGGTAATGGTATTTGGATCCCATTCCTTCTTGTTGCTTAATTCCGTAACGAATTTCTTTGAAAAGTTATACTTTTTCATCATACCGTCTTGTGGCATGTCCCAGGTTGTCTGATTTCTAAGAAGTGGGGAGGTGGTTTTTTTTAATGATTCCCTCCCTACTTAGTCTGTATCTTGTTTTTTCTGCAACGCTTTCCACCACCATATGTAGAGGGATGAGGTTGAGAATCACTTCCATGGCTGCCGTTGGGCATGTTCTCATTGCTCCTGTAATGCATATACAGGCTACTCTTTGAATTTTGGAAAGGTTTTTTCTCGTCGTCAATATGCTAGCTCTACTACTCCACGCAATGGCTCTATAAGTGATGATTGGTCTTACTACGTAGAAACAGGATATTATGATACTGCACCTGTTGGTAATGTTCAGATCCCCTTTGGCACTGAGATACACTCCCAAGATTTGAATGGGGGTATTTTTGTTTTCACATTTTCATTATTTCATCCAATTATAAAAACTTTATCTTCCAACTCTGTAAGCTAGAGTTCGTGAAAGGTAATTTTTATAAATATATGATATAATGTGAACCTACCTGGTAGATTTTTATTAATTCAGATAAATGCAGGGCGGGGTAAATATTTGTAAATTTTAAAGGTCGATACGGACAACGCTCGCGAGAATTGATCGAATCGAAAGTCAGTTGAAGTGTAGAAAATGCATTTACTGGTAAGTGATCTTTTTTAACTTAAGAATTTTATTACGACCTTTCTCGTCTGAAATGCACCATAAATGATGATAAATCAGAAAACGATTAGGAGGAGTGTATTTATGTTGCAACATCTTTTGAGATAATCGTGCAAGTTTGAGGTCATTTGCAATATGAAGAAACATATTGTTTTATAATTTAACCTATATTTACGAGCCACACCAAAGAGCGCATTGAAATGTTGGAATATTAGTGTTAATTTTCAGGAAATGTCAAGTTTTTTTATTTGAAATATAATCATACTAAAAATAAGAAAAAAATGTTCCACCTCTCAGGCCTCTTCTAACCTGTTTTATTCAGCAATTTCATTAAATAACTGTAAAATAACGAACAAACACAGGGAAACAATATGTGGTTTTTAATAAAATGAGCGAAATTCAATTTAAGGTCAAGAATTCATGTCCACACATAAATTTATATAAAACCTCTAGCGGTCTTTGTTATTATCAAATAAAATCCAAAAACCGATCAATTATTTCCATCTGGGTAGATAAATACGAAGATACGAAGCTGGGAAAATAAATTTAATATCAACTGCCTTTTCCACTAAAACATAATTATAATTCTGAAGAATGGCGGTTTTATATTTCATGCGTACTCCAAAAATCTGTACATCTATTTAATGGAATTAATTTTAGAGCATGGAGAAGCTGCAATTCCTTTGATGCATGTCGAATTCACAATGAACAAATAGGCTTCTGAAAAACGATCGATAAGTAAATAACTGGCAACACATTTCGCATGCATTTTAATCAGTGTGATTTAATTCGTTCATTCGATTGTGAAATTATGATTATTTTTTATTGTGAAATGAGATTGAAGTGTTCGTTTCTATGTATGCAATTATGCTAATAATTCTCTTGAAAGTGATATAGTTAAGATAGTTTTTTGCAAAAGGAAATTAATGTTCTCAGCTGAGTAGTGTTCCTCAGGGTTCAGTATTGGGTCTTCTCTTATTCATAATAAGTGAACTCCAATACCAAATTAAATTCTTGGATGTTTGTACCTTTGGACGTAGATGCAGGAAAGAAAGAACATAGTTTTGGGCTTTGACATTTGACAGTCGTGCCGAAGAAAAGAACAAATCGGACGTATACGCAAACCATGGAATGAAAGTAGAGATAGTAATGGCAGTAGCTAGAACACTACCACCAATTAAGTCACTTCAAAATGTCAAGAAAACATTTTTGTATTATGTGTAAAATTTTTATTTAATATTGCAAAGCGCTTTCGGCTGTTAGGCCATCATCAGTGCCATACCTGCAAGTAAGTAATAATCGTTGGAAAATTTTTTTTAAAAAGAAATTAGTAAAGAATTACTTACTCGTCAGATATGAAACAAAAAACCCAGTCAAATGGGTCCGGTGAACTATAGGGACACACGAATTTCTTAGTGATTTTGCGAAAAATCGATAGTACTCACCTATTTTGAGGATTATCCGTCGAAAAATTTGCGGGTTATACACAATTTACAGAGAAAAATCCAATAAAAGATTTTTTTTCGCCACTTGAACCATCACATTTGGACTAAATATTTTATACAAACAACCGTTTAAACGTATCACACTGAACGGGAAAGTGATGAACAACATGTTTTCTCGCTAATAATAACAACATTTCAGTGAGTTTCTTCAAAATATTGTTTAAATTACCACTTTTATAAATATATATTTGACAGGCTACAAATGTGTATGAAAACAATTAAATCAAATGACAAATGACATAGAAGCTCTAGCGTAATGTTTGACATGGTTGCCAGCTGTAAACGATTACGCGAGAATCATGATATTTTTAAAATATTAATTAATTATTGCATTCGAATTTCATCTTAGAAAGTATTGGATGAGAGGGATGAATGCATTGTAATGCACATCAATCTATTCAAGAAGAGGAAAAAAATATAATAATTGGATTCACCCTTCCCCTTCTAGAATAACTTAGAGTGGATTACAAAGTATTGGATATCTTTTGAGGGCAAGGCAAATGCCTTGCCCTCAAAAGATATTCCAGAAGGGGAAGGGAATATAATAATTGGATTCACCCTTCCCCTTCTAGAGGGTGAATCCAATTATTATATTCCCTTCCCCTTCTGGAATAACTTGATGTGGATTACCAAGTATTGGATATTTTTTGAGGGGAAGGCTGAATACAATGATTATATATTTTTTGTTTCCCCTACTTCAAATACGCAATATAAGGATATCATTATATATAAAATGTATTTATAATTTCATTTATGTTCTTGGGTTTGTCTTGAATGAATCTAACTAAAAATATAGTCTGATACAATATTTAATTTCGTATCTTAATAGTCATGTAGCATGATTGTCGAGTAGTAGATTACAGCTGGCAACCACGCTACTAAATATTGTATTTTGTCCTATGTTTTGTAGGTTGCATATCTGTGTATGCGATTATTATTAAAATTATTTATATCCAAACTGGTTGCCTGTCAAATATATATTTATAAAAGTGGTAATTTAAACAATATTATGAAGAATCTAACTGGATTTTTTTCATAGATAGCGAGAACACATGTTGTTGATCACTCTCCTGTACAGTGCGATACAGTTAAACTGTTTTTTGTATAAAATATCGGGCCAAAAAGTGATGGCTCAAGTGAAGAAAAAAAAATTTTTATTGGATTTTTCTCTGTAAATTGTGTATAACCCGCAAATTTTTCAACAGATAATCTTCAAAATAGGTGAGTACTATCGATTTTTCACGAAATCAGTTAAAGAATCGTGTGTCCCTATAGTTCACCGGACCCCAGTCAAATTTCTACAACACATTAACGTCACTGTTAAAATTACATTAAATTTAAAATTTTTTTTTCTTAATTTTTCCCCTGATTGGGGATAAACTGTCTTCATATTATGAAAATTTTTAATTTTAATTAAATTCTTCAGCTACAGTCATCATCCTATTGTCAGTATGATCAAAACAAAATTATATGAATTGAAGAATAAAAGTATCGTATTCCTACACTGAGAAAATTCAGCTTATACAAGTACCTACCTAAGATTTTTGACTTGCCATTATTCTAATATCTGCCAATAGCAAGTTCATAGAAAACCTGCCATTACTTTATTGATTGTTCTGTGATCATTGCATTACCACTATTCCATAAAGATTTGTCTCTAGTTCACAATTGTATAGCAGGTATTCAATTGTTCTGCTTAGAATTCACGGATAACTGTTAGTTGGCGCTGACTAACTATAATTCTAGACAATTTTGCAGTTAGCTTTTGAACTGATGCTTTTGAGTTTATATCTTCTACATGTTCGAGCTTTATGTCTCCGTCGGTCGACGTTGCCATATACATATTGAAAACATTATATATTATAATTCCACTAAATAAATCATTTTGTAGAGAAGTATTAGATCACAAATGAAGTACCTATATCTAGTAACAAAATTAAAATTTCGATTACAAAAAGAGAAATACAAGAACCTACTACTAATATAAATTCGTGATTAGATAGAGGGAGGTATATAATATTTCATATGAAATTTGAGTTTCTTTGTTTTCCATATGTGCATTTTTATGTGTAGTTTGTTCCTAAATAATTATAATAATTATGTTTTTCTGTGTTACTAAATCAAATTTTGCAAATTTTACTTCCGGCAACGTTGGAAATTCTGAACCCTACCGCCGAATATAGGAAGGAAAAGAGATAAAGTATCGTCCATACCTATAGACAAACAGAGATAGGAAGAGACGCAACAGGTGGTTCTCGGATCTTTGCGTTTTTCGTCAGTTTTCAGTTACAGTCACGCAGTGGTCAGTGTTATGGTTTTATCTTATCTGCTCCTGTTTCCAAAAAAATTGTGTTCAAACCATGGATATTAATTCAATCCTTATTGATTGGGAATTTGCCGATTACATCGGTGCTTTTGAAGGTAAGAAAAATGTATAGTTAATAAACCGAATAGTATTTATATGAAACAATTTAGTAACAGAGCAGCGACTTAGTGCACGTGCTGAAAAACTTTCATTTGCAATTTGTAGTGGAATATATCAATGCTGTTTCACTTCATACACTTTTTTAATAATAATAAACGTCTTTATACTTTCCAACATAGTTTTATATTAAAAATAAAGTTGAAATTATTCATTTACCATATTTTATTCTATTTAACCTTGAAATCCGTTGGCCTTACTCATGAAGCTACTTTTGGCGGGATTTCAATAATTTTTAAACATTTTATTAATTATTATCAGAAGTTTTCACATAGGATTAATACGATTATTATTTACAATTACAGAAAAATTAACATGAGTAAATAAACTATTCTAAGCTACAGGATGACCTATGTAAGTAGTTACTGATTTTCTAATGGCTTAAAGTTTCCTCAGCCGCATTTTTTAATTGTGTTTTTAGATGAGGGAATAGATGAAACTTCTTTTCCTATACTAGATGAAGAAACAGTAACAAAATTATTCCCAAAGGCTGGCTCACGATTAATTAAAAAAAAAAGAAAAACGGAATTTCAAATTGACAACAAAAAGGAAGTAAATGAAATTACTTTTTTGGTATGTATTTGATTATTTAATTGAATTTTATAAATTAGTTGGTGCAATGCCAATGCAATAAATTATTTAAATATGGAATGTTTCTATGTTGTGCATTTATTGTACAGGAAGCTGTTCCCAGCAGTTCGGATACCAGTTGCATAGCCTCACCAGCATCTAGTTTTTTCCTATGAGCCTGATGGAGAACTACTAGCAGCCATTCAGGAACCTCCAAAAAAATTCTAAAACGACATTCAAATGTTTCAAGTATTTTTCCTGAGGTATAACTTGAAATTTTGTAATATTTCATTAAAATTAATACTTTGATACTCACAGAACAATTTTTCGAGAAGGAAAATGTTATGTTGCTATTTACTACTTGTAATTGAATGTTATATGACATTTGGTTTATCAAATTATCTGATAAAAGGAGTTTATTTTTTGCTCAATAATTTGTCTGAATTTTTATTTGTATAAACAAGATATTTTTTCATAATATGTCAAGTGTATTTAGGATACCTATAAGAACATGAAAATATTTTGTTATGTGTTTTTTTTGTTGCAAAATAAAAATAAAATCTTACCTTTTTTTTATTTAGTATGGCCCATTCAACACCGGGGGGGGTTATTCTATTTTCTACCTAAGGTTATACGAGGACTTACCTGCTGCTATTTAAGTTTCTAGCTAAAGTTATGAGACCACCTACCTGTTGCTATTTCATAATTTAGTTAGGAATATCATATAACCAGCTTGTTCTAATTAGATCAACGATTAGAGATTACTCTATTGTCAAGTTGACGTTATTAGATCTTCAACCTATGGTTATTCTATCATTAGCTTGTGGCTATTTGATTGTTTACTTGTAGATATAAAAAAATTTCTATGTATATTTCTATCGAATAACGGTGAGTATGTTACTGTATAAGGGCTATACGATAAAAGAGTAAGCTGTACGATAGTAGAATGACATAAGGGTTATTCGACCATTGACTAACGGTTATTTGACCATCCCAGCAAGATGAAAGTAATACTGGTAAGTTGATTTTTTTGCTGTCACCTATGGTATCCAGATATCTACTAAGGGCTATTCAATATCAACTAACGGTTATTAGATAATTTTCTCGGTGTATGGGTTCCCTCACATGTAGGATTGGTGGGTAACGAAGAGGCCGATAAATTGGCAAGAGAAGCAGCAAATGATAATAGATTAATTCCACATTTCAATCCATTACCAATAGACCTGAAAATCAACTACAAACACAAAATTTTGAAAAATTGGAGTGATAGTCTGAAACAATCCCAGCCTCGAGAGATCAAATCTCTGTTTGGACCATGCCAAAATCATGCCCCCAATCGATTCATGGAAGTTGTAGTGACTAGACTACGTCTAGGACATAGCAGACTCAGCCATCAATATCTACTGTCAAAGGAGTGTCAACCGTATTGTGAAGTATGTGAGCATCCCATTACAATTAAACATATTTTGATTGAGTGTCCGCTATATAGTGTCGCAAGGTTACAGCATCACCTACCGAACAATTTAAGTGATTTAAGTGCAGTGTTCAAAGTTTAATACAGTTTTTAAAGGATTCTGAACTTCTATACCAAATATAATTATTGTATTGTTCAACTAACCTATGTACAAAGTAAGCTGTTCCACCGCTAATAACCAATATGGTTGATGCGGAAATAAAAAAAAAAAATTCTTCAGCCACTACACGAACACGTGTTAGTAGACCGGAAGACGAAGTGACACTACTTCAATTTAAAACTAACAAGTGACAAATGACAATTCAAGTGGACACAGAACTCAAGCTATCCAACATGAGTATAGAAGTAAAATTATTGTAAAAAATTTTCTTTGATCTGGTAAGGTCCCAAAACCAAATATGTGAATTTCCTAAATAAACTATAAATAAATTTGATATATTAAGGTCTAATGAGAACCCATCAAATCATAAGATGCCGAAAAAGATTAAGGGTCTAATGAGAACCCATTGCTAAATCTAATTCAAAATAGAAAACTCACAAATAGGTCAAGAGAGATTCCAAAAGCAAATAAATTAATTTGAAAATTATAAAATATTTGTGTGAATAAATGAAAGTAATTATCTGAACATAATTTCAAATAACAAATTTTTAATGAATAAAAATTGTAATCCGGTAGTCCCCCAAAACCAAAAATCAGTCATCTAAATAAAGGAAACAGATTTGATTTTAAAGTGTAATGAGAACGTATTATTCAAATCTGATACCAAAACAAAAAAGATTATGGGTCTAATGAGAACCCGTTCCTAAATCTAATTAAAATAGATAACATATCAATAGTCAGAAGAAACTCCAAATACAATAATCATTCAAAGAATGAAGTATGTAAAATCAAAATCCAGCAATTATTATTAACAAAAATATATTTAAATGCAAGGTGAACTATTAGTTGAATTATGTATCTAATGATATCCCAAAACCAATGTAAGTCATTTTCATTGAGAAAATTCTGATTTAGAGTCTAATGAGAACCAATTAATCAAAACATCTACAAACCAGAAAAAGATTAAGGGTCTAATGAGAACCCATTACCAAATCTAATTCAAACAAACAACCAAACAAGAGTCCAGAAATATCCAAAAAATGAATTTTGTAATTTAAAACCATGAAAATTTAGAATTGATGATCATTAACTCAACTGTATGGTATCAATCTGATAATGTTGTTGATAAATATGAAAATCATCATAAAGAGAACTTTTATGGATATACTATTTAATCTATTAAACGTCTATGTAAAGGGACATGTCCCCGATGAAATAATCTTGAACAAACAGGAAGAACGATGGACCAGCCAAAACACTGCTATGTAACTCGAGCTCTGTGTCCCCGGGATGGATAAGGAAAAGACAAAGAAGCTCTTGTAGGAAAATAAGTTTTAGTAAACTCAATAACATTCAGGTGTTACTGTCAGGAACTAAAAGATAAAGTTGAACAAGATGTTGAAAAGAGGTGTATTGCAAGCTCACGCAGGATATAAGAATTGGCTTCGGGAAAATGTTTCCATGCTCACAGAACCTGTTCAATGAACTTTGGTCTCTAATAAATAAAATTTTCCTACCCTTCTAATAATTTCATCCTTATTTTCAAATATAATTCCTCCCTATTACGATTTATTGAACTAAATTGTCCAGGTACTTTTGTAAAAAATGTGAAAACTTCAAAATGTGCATATTTATGAGTTTATTTTGAATATTTCAATAATTTCCACTAAAACTGCACCTTAACTTATTCATTTTAGCTGCTCATTGGTTGAACTGAATTTATATAACACCTTGCAGGTATCAATTAAATTCTGGAGCGCTACATTTGGCCACTAGAGAGCACCCAATCAATATCGCTTGTGGGTGTAACAGAATTCCAACAGTGCTTTTATACAATTATTAAGCGATCACGAGAGTGGTGGATTCCCATGGGAATTTCCATATGTCGATATCGATAATTAGCATATCAATTTATCAGATGATAGTACTATTTTTTAATATAATATATTGCGAGTATAATTAAAATAATTGTTCTAGTCTAATTACGTATTATCTAATTAGGTGTTAAATAAGCATAGTATTAGCTTTAATAACGAACCAAGATAGACCAGGGCTATTTTGATAGAAAGTTGCGCTTCCCCAGTTCCATACGATTCATCAAAATTTTAAAAAGTGCCAATGCTCCTTCTGATATAACTATATATTATCAAATACCTGAAGGCGAGCTTCAAAGCATTTTATAGCATTTATACAACCAAACAGTTGTATAAAAATGGGCTCTTTTTAGTTGTATAAGGATCATTTAATTGTTTTTTAGACCGTATATAAGAATTTTAGTATCCCATAAGATATATCTTGTGTTTATACAAACCTTATAGAATTTACATTGCTACTTGGGAATTAACGGTCATCTTCAGAATCCAGAAGAAGTACATTTTTTTGAACGCTCAACTCATTTTTGTTGAGCTCTTTCTACCTGGGTTCGATTTTACTCTTGTGGTAAATATGGCAGTTTACCCATAAGAATCAGATTTCGATATTCTCGCGTAAGATTCTTCTGCTACAAAATCTATTCACAAGGTCCTAAATCATGGGAAAATACAAATTAGTCACCAAACCGGAAGCGATATTCATCCTCTATTTCATTATAGTATAATACTTCCGAATTAATAGATTTAACTTTGTGAAATTTTTGTTATTATTTTGGCATCAGCTTTCAAAAGCATCTTCCTTCCCCACAAAAATATTGTAATTTGCACTGACTCCCTCTCCTCCATTCAATCAATCAAGTCAATCTTCACTGACCACCCAATTGTCCAGAACATGCACGACATCTATCAAACTCTCGTTGCTCAAAATATAACAGTCTCTCTCATCTGGCTTCCATCTTACATCGGCATTGATGGTAACGAAGCTGCGGACCGCCACGCGAAAAAAGCTACCACTAATAACGACCCAACACACATTGTCCAACTCGCAACCGACTTAAAGATCCACTTCAAAAACGTTACACAAGATTCTGGGCGACACCTGTGGCGCAATAGCACGACATCACTTCATGATATCCATCCATCCACTTCTCCTCTCTCCCTTAACTTCTTAACCCGGAGAGAGGCTACTATACTCAGAAGAATCCGAATCAGTCATACCAAACTCACACACGGATATCTGATGTCTTCAGGAAATCGTCCCGTTTGCCATAGCTGTAATAATATTGTGACCGTTGAACACTTACCGACGGACTGCAAACAATTTACTGCTACATATCAACAATTTGATCTAAGGCCTAACCTCAAGGAAATGCACCACTGCCCTACCAAAATCAAGAAAGTCTTACAGTTCCTGAGAGCTACTAATCTATACCGTAAAATCTAATTCAAAATATGTAATAATTATATGTAAATATTTGTATCTATTTTCTTTGTGCCAATGACCAGTCGAGGCACGTTATGCTAAAATAAAAAAAATACCTGCGGTGTAAAGACTAACTTTTTCATTTCTTCGCAGGTTTTAACAATTTTTTTGGTACCTCTGGTATCAATAACCAAATCATCAGAAGTCAACTTACTACCAGCTGTTGCTCAATTCGGGCTCGATCCTCAGTACCATCCAATTCTTTCTCTCTACCATTCGCAAGATAAACTTGGACAGTACGTCTATGGTTATGCAACACCCACAGCTTTGAAGAGTGAAAAAACTGAAAATGGAATTACCAAAGTAATCAGCAATCAATTTCTATTGATAACGAATTTAATGTTGAATAACATCAATAAATAACATAATTTCACGACAGAAATACATATAAATCTCATTAACTTTCTATTTGTAGGGCGGCTATTCATACATTGATACTAATGGACATTTGCAAACAGTTGAATACATCGTCGATCCAATTCACGGATTCAGAGTTGCTGCTACCAATTTACCACAAGATTTACCAGATGTCGCTTTGGCAAAAGCAAAACACATCACACAATACGAGACGATTAAAGCACAAAACGCTAGATTAGCTGCTGCCACTGTTTCTTATTCCAATCCAATTTCTGTACCTATTGGTGCTGTTCCATATATATCCCCACATCAACAGGTAAGCTATACAGGCTATGTCTAAAGTTTGATGAAATACAGGGTGTCCCACGACGAGTTAAAACTATCTGTATATGACATGATCTTTTCAACTAAAATATTTTCAAAGATGGCAGACTGTAACTTTGTTATTTTTAATGGAACACCCTGTATATTAATACACTTTTAAAATATACGTAAAATTTTAGTATACTTTTGCCTGAAATTTTTTTTCGAAAAATACGTATTTTTTGAGTTATTAATTTTTTGTAAGAAATTTGACGGTTGCAGACCTTTACAAATTATTTTTTTAAGAGGATAAGCTTAAAGTTATGAAAATAGTTTCTGTTCGGTTTCTTTAAGTAAGGTTAGACCTATTTTAATTTATGTTGGAAAATTTTTCATTTTATACAGGGTGTGTATAGAAAGTGTTCATAGTTTAACTTCATAAATATCAAATTTCTTTATTTTTTGAATAGAACCACCCGGTTTTTTCTATTTTAATGCATTCAGGGGTAAAAAATAAGGCACATTCATGTATACTTTCCTATACCTAAACCTTACCGTTATCCAGATATTAAATGTTTTCTGTAAATTTTTAGAGATGCAGGATATCTTACTGCAAATAAAGCACATATGTTCTTGTAACAACTGTGCCATATTTACCATGTATTAAAAGCAACTTTACATAATCTTTCTATTTCTTAGTGCTTGTATCAACGGGTCAAAATAAAATTTAGACCACATCTGCATCTCTCAAAATTTACAGATAACATTCAATATCTGGATAACGGTGAGGCTTAGGTATAGGAAAGTATACATGAATTTGCCTTATTTTTCACCCCTGAATGCATTAAAATGAAAAAAAAACCGGGTGGTTCTATCCAAGAAAATAAAGAAATTTGATATTTATGAAGTTAAACTTTGAACACTTTTTATACACACCCTATATAGAATGAAAAAATTATCAACATAGATTCAAATACGTCTGACCTTGCTAAAAGCAAACGAACAGAAACCATTTTCATATCTTTAAGGGTATTTTCGTAAATAATAATTTACAAGGGTCTGCAACGGTCAAATGTTTTCCAAAAAAATCAATAACTCAAAAAGTATGCATTTTTCGAGGAAAGTTTTTAGACAAAAATATACCAATTTTACGTAGATTTCAAAAATTTATTGGTATACAGGGTATTTTATTCAAAATAACAAAGTTGCAGTCGACTTCCGGTAGAACCGGAAGTCTGCCATCTTTGATGATTTTACTATAAGTATTTTGCCATATACAGATAGTTTTAACTCGTCGTGGGACACCCTGTATATACCTACACAACCAACATGTAATTGATTGGGTCTTCAATGGGTGGTTAAAAAGAACAGAAATATTTAAAATGTTATTTTTTTCACAAAAATGTGCTCACTAAATATTGCCAGATCCAGCTTGGACGGCGAGTAGTACCTAAGCATCAATGTGTACCTACATGCTAAAAACTGGAAGCGTCTTGTACATTTTAATTTTAATTCTCATTTTTACAGCTTCCACAGCCTGTCCATGATTTACCGGAGGTAGTTAAAGCTCGAAACGATCATTTAGCAATTTTGAATGCAGCCTATGCTAAATCCGCTGTATTACCAGTTTCTCCACAACCAGTTCAAGACTTACCAGAAGTTTCAAGAGCACGTGCAGAGCATTTAGCAGCAGTAGAACAAATTAAGATCCGTGATGCAACTATTGCCGAAGAAATCAACCTGAGTAATATTCCCGAAGTTGATAAAAATGGTATTATTCCAGTTAAAACGGTTATCAATGCTTATGTAACTCCTGCACATGCTGTCGCTCATACTGCGGAGGTTTCTTATAATCCAGTTGCGTCTGAACAAGGACCATTTGGTAATTTGGGCAAATATTCATATGGTTATGTAGGTGAGTTATTCCAAATAATATCATTGAATAAAAAAATTGGAAATAAATCTAAGACGTGCTTTTATAGAATAATTTAATTATTTCACAGGTCCTCACAGTTCTCATTCAGAATCCAGATCAGAAGATGGCGTAACCAGAGGTGGATATTCGTATATTGATGCCAATGGAAAACTGCAAAATGTTCACTATGTTGCGGATGCTATTCACGGGTTCCGAGTAGCAGCTTCAAATATTCCCGTTGACCCTTACCATATTAGAACTGTATAACTAAACTCTTTTTTTATATAAATATTAAGACCACATAAGAATTAATAATAGTCTAAGAAAAAATTCTATTAAACAAACCATAATTTTTCTTGGATGTTTTTTGTAATTTACTTTGAAATGTCTGCAGACGAAACATACATTATGTTTGAATCCTCTGAAATAAAAAGTTTCTTGGAATATAAATAAAACAATCATTGTTGCCTTTTTTGCTGTGGCTGTTGAACACAACACATAATAGGCAGAATTAATAAGTTGTGATCATAAATAATGAAAGTAAAACATTGTAAATTCCATTTTGAAAATGCCCAAACGTTTAACGACCGTCCGTGCGGTCCGAAAACAAAGGATACGTAATATTCAGAATTCTACAAGTTCATAATTCACTTGAAGATACGGAATCCACAATCACCCTAATAATGGTAACTCCTATACAACCTAAAAACAAATTTTACACATCGCCACAAATTTCAACTAGCCGTTACCATAGGCGGAGCTACTGACAAACTATTTGCTTTAAGGTGCTTCTAAATGGGCAATATTTTTAGTGCAATAAGGAAAGTATTCGTGGATAACTGGTATTTGAAACTCTTGCTCTATTTCGAGACACGTCAACTTTTGAATTGAGTTGTGCGGTATGTAAACATAAATGTAAATGTACAGGGTGATTCACGCAAGTATGCCATAGTCGGTGTTGTTTTTTAATGAAACACCCTGTATATTTGCATATTTTTGAAATCCTATTAATGAACCGATT
>CAJUYG010000040.1:443250-526580 GCA_910591675.1 Galerucella calmariensis | reverse complement strand
AAGACATGATAACTACAGAAATTAAGGAGGAGTTCTATAGGAGACTGACATAATGAATTTTATTCCATAAGTGGTTTCCACACTGTATATTGCACTAAAAATATAGCCCGTTTAGAAGGTGCTTTATAATTGTATTAAAATTAGTTGCAGCCAGTAAAAACACACTATCAACATAAAAAGTGCTATTAAACCATAAAATAGTGGATTCTTGAGCTGAAATTCCAGCAAATCAATGGATTGTTAATGTACCGGGTGTCCCAATAAGAATGGCTCTCGGCCATATCTCGAGAACCGTTTACAGTACAGCTTCGGAAAAAAAGTTATAACAAAAGTGACCTCGGGAAAAACCTGGTAACTATATACAGAGTTGTAGGTCCACCACCAGAGGGCGTAATTAAATACCAAAAACTATAAAATGAATAATTAACAAATGTTGCCTAATGAAATGCATTTAAACTATGATTATCGTATTCTTCGAGAAATTCAGTGTATATTTGATTTTATGAGTTTTAGTCTATCTCTTTAAATAAGAGGTGGGGGGAAGCGGGTACTATATATGCCAACTTAGTCTTTTTGAATAGAGCTCCTTTCTACCAATGTAATTATAATTTCGAAATAACCCAATGAGTAAACTATACGCTAGAGGGCGCTATTTATTTATTATAAAAACATTCGAGAATTATTTCAAGGACAGCAAAAAAAATAAACAGATTTAAAAAATACAATGTATTCTGTTCATCAGTTACAATTTCCATTTTAATGCTTATCAACTTTTTCTAAACATTAGGTACACGCATGATTTTCCCCCTATTATGTTATCACATTAAATATCTTTTGTATTTACAAACGTTCTACGGTCGTTTCAGTTTTTGTTTCATGTTCTGTAACGTTATCATACTCGCTAAGGGTTTCCGCTGGTTGGACGTTATCAGGTTCCACTTGATTTTGTAGATTTGGGCTACTGGCAACCGTAAACAATGGTGTAGTTTCTTTAGTGTTTTCTTCTTTAATATCTTGAATATCGACAACTGGTTTTACGATAAGCATTGGACCATTATCGTCATCTAATATACAGTCACAGTCTATCTCACTACACTTGGGACATTTGTCCAAGAGATCGGATTTAATGGAGCTTTTGAATTTCTGGAAAATAAATTAAAATTAATCATGAATTTGTTAATCTTTTCAATCAAATAAAAATATTGGGAATTCATATGAAATTAAAAAGTTTGGAAATGACATTTAAAAAGTAGGACGAAGAAAAATCAAAAAATAGAGGACGTACTTGGAGCTTATGATAAGAATTTGAAGAACAGGACATGAAAGAAGCGAAGATGGACAAAAGCATAATAAACTGAGTTCAAATTTGACCTACAGCTAGAGAGAGACCAAGAAAACGCTGGAAAAATACTATAGAAAGGGAATGCAAATAAAATATTGAAATTTACTTTGACACAAAAGATTAGAAATTCACAAAAGTGATAACTGAATAGAGTGGAAGAATATGAAGATGGATAAAGAGGATCACCCTAGGAAGCTGGCGCCAAAGAAATATTTGACGATGACCAGGAAAAACCTACGTTTAACAGAAGGATTTCTGACTGACAACTGTCAATTAAGGAAACACATTTATACTATGGAGCTAGTGGATACACCACTATGCAGGATGTGTGAACAGGAAGATAAAACTGACAGGCATGTCTTATGCGAATGTCCGGAGTTATCGTCAATAAGAGAGTGTGTGTTCGGTGAGTCTTGGCCTACACCTGCAGATATAAAGGAGATGTCTCCTAGTTACCTGTCCACCTTCCTGGGAATGAAAGAAAGGACGATGACCTAGGAGGATTACAATGGGTCACATGTGGCCTAGGTGCTGTAAGCCTCCCTACTCAACAGATACAGATATAATGATGGTGATGATATAAAGTACTAGCCTCCATTAATGTAGATCCTGGAGATTTCAAAACCACGAAAATCATCGAAATGGGAATGCAAAGAATCGACACTGCAGCTATGATCCATCCTAGCACCACTGCCCAGGTAGGATAATGGTATGCTCCATTGTTGTAAGTCGGTGGTTCGTAATCAATTATTAAAAACACCCATAAAGCGAAGATCATCAGAGGTGTTGCTATTAACCAGCAAAACTTAATAAAATAACCAGGATGTCTTCCAGTCATAGTTTTCACATTCTTACACAATTTCCAAGCACCATAAAACCATGTTATAGCTATCACTTCGAAGAATGCAAGGTACATGATAGATATGGACGCTGCATAGTGGTCTACTAGCTGGAAGAAGTATATACCACCCTAAAAAAAAATTAAGAATTAGGTACAGTCTATATCTGGTATGGGAAAATATTCTTACTTGAGTTACGTTGGGAATTCCGCATAAAAACGAGACAACGCAAATAACCAATACCAGAATCTCGTGACACATTAGATTCTTAGATATCCATCCAGGAAAACCGTCTTGTATGGACGTCACTACGACCTCCACAATGGCAAACTGCAAATTATCTTAATGAAATTTTATACAGCTGTTTTATCTAAAAAGATTTGTTTATTTACTTGGCTATTTAGAGCTAAACAAATCAGCATAAAGAAGAAAAGCACCGCCCATAATTGAGCTGCTGGCATCTTAGCTATAGCTTGAGGATACACGACAAATATCAGTCCTGGTCCTATTATGAAATATAAAAATACGAATTTCAGACAATGCTTATTGATTATTTCTTAATAGTCATACCGTCATCGATGACATCTTCTATTGATGTTCCTTGTTCGGTAGCTATATTTCCTATGGTTGCAAAAGCGAAAATTCCTACAATTAAACTAGTTATACTATTCACAAGCCACACTGCTACTGTATCTGGTAGAATACTATTATTGTACTTATTATAACTTGCGAAACAGATCATTGATCCAAAGGCACAACCCATTGAGTTGAAAGTTTGACTAGCTGCGTTCACCCAAACCTAAATAAGTATAAAAAAAGACAATGAAAATATGATTAGCTGAAGAATAAGAATATATTTTTGGTATTCACTTACTTACCTCTGCGTTAAGAAGCAGCTCGAATTTAGGTTTGAAAAAATATCTCATTCCCATATCGGCTCCCTCTAGTGTCAAAGATTTAATGAGTAGAATAACAATAATCACAAAAGGGAATGTTGCTGTGAAATAACGAACTTTGGCTGATGATTTTATGCTTTTCCATATGGCAAAATAAATCAAGATCCAGGCGCATATCAAGCATGCTACTAACTCCCATCTAAGAACGTTAGAATCTTCGATTCCTTTGCCTATTTGAAGAACTTTGATGCTGAAAATAATGTTATAAAAGGGTCATTCCACGTTGAATCGACAAATGGTTGTAATTGAACACTTTAGATTTGAACAAACTTGACCAAAACTCGTCCAAAACTAAAGTGGTCGATTTGATGTGAAAGAACCAAAAATAATGTAATGGCTAATTACATTTCTCGATAGAAACTTACTCGTAAAACTCTTCAGCAGGCGAATGAGTGAATTGACGTTTAGAGTCGTTACGGAGACGCTTACTTTGGTCCCAGCAATATTCTGTATTCCATCTATGTCCACAGTCTGCCCATGGTTGATTCACTCTGAACGATGTGAAGAAATAAAAAATGCCGTACGCTATTATCACACTATAATACGTTGAAAGGAGAAAGGAAATCACCACACTACCAATACCAGTTCCTAACATAAAATAAAAACAAGTTTAGTCTTGTTGTTGAACTGTTAAGTTGAAAAAAATAATTGGGAAGGTGTAGTTGACACTGATTACTTTCACAACTACATATTTGGAAGCCTCTGAATCGTGAGAGAAATGCCTCCAATAGGCAAATGTCGTGCGAGATGCGGGTTTTTACTCTCCAGTTTATTTGTGAATAAAAACAGCATTTTCCCTTCCTCTTCTTGAAAAATTCCACATAAAATATATCATCGAAGTAGAGGGTGTAGCAAGTCTTCAATTCTGCTTTTATTAACAAGAGCCCTGGAAAGTTTCATCTCGTGGCCTAGCCCTTCTGTATGTACCTGATTTTCTGTTAAATTCCTTCTTGAAAGGCTAGATGTTTTATCATACCCTACACTATAGTTAAAAAATGTTATGACGATGTTTATACACACCTTTAAACAAAGGACACAAATGTCCAAGAGCTCCGATCGGACCTCGTCCTGTAAACTGTCCTACAGCTAATTCCATGTACAACATAGGTCCGCCAATAAATATCATAATAATTGCATATGGAATAAGAAAAACAGCTGAAACAGTGAAATAACTAATGAAGACTAACCATGGAGTAAGACCCCTTATTCAAGGAGTGTTGTTAGAGTGCGTCCGGACCACTGACAGATGAAATGTGCACAAAAACAACGCCAACACGCAAACAAACTGAAGTGGCAACCCAAACAAAGCACATGATGCCACTGAATGGAAATGGATTGTCACTTGGCGTTGTTTTTGCGCACATTTCATCTGTCAGTGGTCCGTTCTCTAATGAAACGGACTCTAAATGTTGTAGTTATTAATACATTACCTCCTCCACTTTTGTAACATAAATAAGGAAATCTCCATATTGAGCCGAGTCCAACACTGTAACCAATAGAAGCAAGGACAAACTGTAACTTATTCGACCATTGTTGTCTTCTTGGTTTCACAAAATCCCCGTTTTCTTCGTCACCGCTATCGTCGTCTGTATCATTATCAACGGTGTTGTATACTTCTGGAGGTCTGTAACGAAATAGATAATGCATCAGGTACTATTTTTTTCTGCAGCCGTCCCGAAAATAGAACTTTCGATATGATTTAAGGTCTGTTCTCACAAGCATCACAGACAGTCTTTGACAATCAGGATTCGGCGCCAAGACCCTAAAGGGTTCTCGGGAGAACGTTTTAGGGTCTTTGCGCCGAATCCGGATTGTCAAAAACTGTCTGTGATGCTTGTGAGAACAGACCTTTATTAAATGGAAAATAAAACTTTACACAAATCGTACCGAAAGTAGGTTAGGTTAGCTATTTTCGGAATGTTTTTTTTTCTTTTTCGGGACGATTTTTTATTTTGGGAATAATTTTCAATATCTATGTAGGCGACCTTAGCAATGACATTTACGGAATTTTTATTATGACATCGCTTGTCAAAATAAATTTGTTGATAGTTCAACTATATTTTCAATTTTTCGATCCAGAAATGGAAATCGACAACGAAAGTGAAGAAGAAATAATTATTACACATGAAATCAGTGAAGCTGCTAACTGTTATAATTGTACAATCAATGTACATAAGTAACATTTATAATGTATCCATCCCTATTATTTTTTAATATTTTATATACTAACGGCTGCAGAAAAAATATTGTACGTAACGCTAACCGAAAGTGATTTCACGGGACTCGCGGGCTTCCAGGACTCGCCCTGGAAACTGCCTACTCATCCCATAAAATATCACTTCCGGGACTTGTTACATAAATAACTATTACATTCATTATTCATAAAACAGAAAACCTATTGAAGCAGTTTTGACCTACATCTGCATATTCACCAACATAATTTGTATTTTTCATTTTGTAGGTGTCGGTAGTACTCGAGTTGTAGTTATCAACAATATTATTCTATTTTTTATCATGATTTTGTAATCTTCAATCGTAATTTTCAAATAAAAATAATAATAACTTCATGTTTATTATAATTGTTTTCTATAAATAAATTAATGTGTAAAATATCTGGAATAACATAAAAATTACAATACCTATTTCGTATATCAATAATATATTCTACTTTATTTAGTTTTAATACGTACGCCCCTGCTCTGTTATATTTTGTGTTGGTACCTATTTAAAAATTAAAATATTATTCAAGTTGTCTATATCGATTATTCTTTTTCTTTAATTTAACGTGCATTTGCGCCGGTAGAACAAAAACCGACTCGCCGTATCAGTTAACTTGTTTTTTTTTTGACAAAAAACATTACGATGGCTATGAGTAACACACACAAAGCTAGATTTATTGCTAATAAGAATTTTATAATCGAAGGTCGCGTAGGTCGGGAGTGCATTTTTCGGTAAAAAGACTTTGATTTACTATAAACAAGTTTAATCTTGTGTTTATAGTGACTTTGATAGTGAAGATATATTGTTTTACGAACAATTTGGTGAAAATAATGGTAAAATTGCTGCAGAAAGAACGTCTTTCGTCGATGTGTGTTAGGTAAGTTTTTAAAATTGTTAACAAATTAACTGTTTTAACCCTTACTGTTCAAATTTTCCCATAGTTATTAAATTAAATAAATATAATCGTCAGGAAAAAATTGGAAAACGATATATACATAAAAAAATACAGGAAAATTTTTTTACGATTTCCACCGTCAATTTTCGGACATATTTTATACAAAAGATAGTTTTTCCACTGTGAGAAGTTGAACTTCTCTATTATTTTTCAATTATTGTATTAACTTTGTATACCCAGGAGATTGTCTTTAATACGGCATGACCACGACAATTGACAGTTGACAATACCTTGGTGGTGAAACGATAAACAATAGACAAGATGAAAAATTATCAAACAACTATTAACCTATATTATATATTATTAAATATGCAAGCTTAACAATTGAAATAACTTTAAAAGTACACTGAAGCAAAACCAACTAAACTCAAACACGATCTATCATTATAAATCAGCATAACCTCACTATTAAGTACCACGTGTTCTGATCGATTCGTTTATTGTTCTACCACCAGACTCCTGTCAAAATGGTTTGTGACGTCACGTGAACATGCCATATATAGGTACTTGCTGCTTGAAATTACCTATCAAGATAATATTATTTGAATAAAAATGTCATTAGTTTAAAATTCGCGCTCAACCAAAAATGACAGCTGACATAACGAGTACGTTCATAATATATCGAAATCTGACAGAGTGTACTTGTCCAGTCAGACGACGTAGTAAACGCTTCTCGTGGTGAGTTTGTGAATTATTTTCAATTTTCGTCTTAAATTTGGCTAGTTGTGGAAAAAATTGTATATTATACTATCCAATGTGTCACGTGTAGTCAAAAAAGTATATTAAGTACCAAGAGTCAAAAACGTTTCTCGTTTCATAATTCATAAGGAACTCGTTCTGTGACTAAAGATGTTTTTGCCACTAGGTGCTTACTATAGTTTTTCTACGCTCGCAGAAAAAAACACATAATTTTATTATACAGGGTGGGGCAAACTTCTGACATTGGAGGATTACATCGTTGTGGTGATAGTTGGAACTTAATAGTTTTGTGTGAGCTAATACAGTTACTGAGGGCACATTTTGAAAATACTTTCGATTCTACAGGGTGTTCCAAAACCACGTAGCAGCACAAACTTACATTTTTTTGAATGGAACGTACTATATTTTGTTTAAGAATCGAAAAGATCACACCGAGAGCGTTACAAAAATATAGCACTCTCATATATTATAAGGGTGTTTTACAAAGATATGGCCAATTATTAGCAAAAAAGACCTCCTCTTTAACACTCTGCAGAACAGTAAATTAAAATAAATCAACAGGTCTTTGTGTTCAAATGTCATACACACATCATTGGCTGTGCTCAGCATTAATTACTTTTTTTATCTGTGGCTTCTTTAATACATGGTGAAACAAAACGCAAATCAAGCATTATCTCAAAATTTTTAAATGAATCATCCTATAAGTCTTTTTACAATTTGTTAGTACAATTAATAAACTTTCAAATGATGTAGTAAACTTAGGGCATTAGTTAATGGAAAATCGTAAATATTTTATGATAATGGTCAAAAACTAGTATTTTACATACACAAATTAAATGGCATTAAATTTTTACATGCAACCTCTTGTAAATTTTAACATTTCTAAGGCATATATTTTAATCGTAATTTTGGATGCATCTAAAATATCTTTGACTTCTACTCTTACCATTAGAGGAAGGAAACAAGGAATTATGTTGGAAGAAATATTTTTGCTTACTATAAGTAGGCTAATGTCATTATAGTACTAATAAATATAAAAGCAGTTTGTAGTCTTTACGAAATAATTCCTTAAGTCACCACAAACAGTATATCTTAGTTATGTAAAATGCAAGCTTGTAATTTATTTTCCAACTTTTTCTATTTTGGAAAAACTAACAATTATGAAAACCAACATTATAAGAACACTCACATTTACATAAATGAACATTGACATTCTATAAAAAGTATAGTAGTTTATGCTAAGTGTTCAAAATGGCGACCATTTATATATACTTCCATACATATCTTTTCAAAAACGAGATTCTTACTCTTTCCAACATAGCTGGAGTTATTGTGGAAAATGCGTTACGAATATTTTCTTTCATCGGTGTGAGATCTGGAGATCGAGGAGGCCACGAAATTGGTCCACCACGTCCTATCCACCTGTCGGTAAAATTTCTGATATACAGATGCTCGATCTTGTTGGAACCACAAGCTAACTATTGTGTTTGAATCAACTTCCTAAACACAAAAGAAGAATACATCAATATTTCTTTGACATTTATTAGTAGATACTATTTTGATAGTAGCCCACTTCATATAATCAAAAATATGGCTTGATTATGTTTCGCCCATTCTCAAACAAGCATATAATAACAATTCTTGAAAGTGAAACATGAATAAATATGAAATTTTTGGTAATTCCAGGTACCTACGGTATTAGCAAACATTTTATTTCATTGATTAGATATTGTAGATGCATCCAAAATTACGATTAAAATATATGCCTCAAAAATGTTAAAATTTACAAGAGGTTGCATGTAAAAATTCAATACCATTTTATATGTGTACGTAAAATACTTGTTTTTGACCATTATCATGAAATATTTACGATTTTTCATTAACACATGCCCTAAATGTACTACATCGTTTGAAAAATCATTAATTGTACTAACCAATTGTAAAAAGACTTATAGGGTGATTCATTTAAAATTTTTTAGATATCGCTTGATTTGCGTTTTGTTTCACCCTGTATTAAAGAAGCCACAGATGAAAAAAGTAATTAATACTGAGCACAGCCAATGATGTGTATATGACATTTGAACACAAAGACCTGTTGATTTATTTTAATTTCCTGTTCTGCAGAGTGTTAAAGAGGAGGTCTTTTTTGCGAATAATTGGATATCTTTGTAAAACACCCTTATAATATATTGGAGTGCTATATTTTTGTAACGCTCTCGGTGAGATCTTTTCGATTCTTGAACAAAATATAGTACGTTCCATTTAAAAAAATGTAAGTTTGTGCTGATACGTGGTTTTGGAACACCCTGTAGAATCGAAAGTATTTTCAAAATGTGCCCTCAGTAACTGTATTAGCTCACACAAAACTATAAAGTTCTATCTCTCACCATAACGATGTAATCCTTCGATGTCAGAAGATTGCCCCACCCTGTATTATTTTAATTATATTTACAAAATAACAGACAATGACTGACGTATCATTGAAAAATCACATGACAGGTGTAATTGAAAAATACTGGAAAATCAAATGACACAGAAAAACATAAACGAGATGTGACTTTTCGCATTGTGTTTAAAGTTACGTTTTGCGAATGTCAAACCCGTGTTTTGGATGCGGTTTTAGTGAAGGAATTATAAAAATATGGTGAATATTTAAAATCACCACTTTTTCCAAAAAGTGACCTAATTTTTTTTATCAATAAACTATCAATAAAAGGTGGTCCCATATTTTATTTTGGGGAGGGGGAAGGCAAAAAAAACAAAAAAATTATTCCCTTCCCCTTTTTGGAAAACTTCATGTGGAATGCAAATTATTTTATATTTTTTCGAGAGGGAAAAGGGAATAAATAGGTATGTATTTATATAGATAAACATAAATATCAAATAATTTGATACTTTTTTCGAGAAGGGGAAGGGAAAGGAGAAGGGAATAAATACCTTTTATCGCCAACCGTCAGTAAAACCGTCAATTATCAGATTGATTTCCGGAAGTAAACAAACAGTTTACATATGCGTCTGGTAAAATGACATATGCGTCTGGTAAAGTGACATATGCGTCTGGTAAAGTATTTTGACTTTGACATTACTCGAAAATCATCATTTGTCAGTGTCACGCTTCTCCCTATTACGGCTCGATAATAGTTTTCTTGCGATTTATTTATAACAAATTATTGTTGGAACTCCTTTGACTTCAGGAATTAACTTTTATAATGCTTCAGGGTGTACCTTCAATTTAAATATAACAAATAATAGGTATATTTGTTCTATATGTGCTGTTTACTTTTTCATAATGAAATGCTATGAAATATACCTCAGTTTTTTATATTCTGAATTCTGAGCAGTTGGCGATAAAATTTTGTATGTACAACGTCAGTAAAGTGTCTTTATCGGACTCGCCTGTTATTCGCCTCGCTTCGCTCGTCTCATAATTTCAGACTCGTCCGATAAAGAATCACTTTGCTGCCTTGGTACATAAATAACTATTCTTTTGTTTTCTTTTTTTTTTGTTTTTTTTGCCTTCCCTTCCCGAAACAAAATGTGGGACCACTTTTGATTAATAGTTGATTGATAAAAAAAATAGGCAGCTTTTTGGGAAAAGTGGTGATTGCAAATATTCACCAAACATATAATTCAATAATTATTTTAATTTTTATTCCTTGAAAATCTTCAACGAACAGAAACGAAAAATAAGTCAGATTAACGTGCGATCAGAAGTAAACTCTTAAAGGAGAAATGGAGTACTAAAATGAAATATTAAAAAACCTGATGAAACGTTCTTTGATCTCAATACTTTCCCGCTACCTTAACGAATATTCCATCTTAAAACCTTCGTTTGTGAAAATAAAAAATAACCCAATCCTTTATTCGTTTTCTTGCTTATAAAGTTGATCTAGAAAATACGAAAACTCCCTCTTTTATAAATCACTTCAATTCGCAGAGCTGAAAGCAAAAGCCGAGCGTTAAAGCCATATTGGTAAAACAGGAAATTATAAGTTTATGATCAATTTCGAGTTTCTGTGAGATATTTATGAGGGCACGTAAACGTTAAATTTCTACACACCTGCTGCCAAGTAGTTCGAGTATTTACACACCGTTTTATGAAACTTCATATTAAAATTCATAGAATTAGTTTAATATGGTAATATTTTTGTTTTTATTGTTCTTAGCACACCTTGAAATGAATAAATTTTAATAAGTAGTACAATTACAGCAAGTAGGTATGTCAAATGAAACATGTTCATATCTACCAAGTATTTGTCAAACTTTACGTGGATTATTCTTTGTTACTTTATCAAAATAAATATATATTTATCATCCGTAACAGTATATTACACTACAAAGGTAGATTCCTGCACTATGAGCATCATGGCGCGCAGCTCAGGGTTCTTAAACTTCCTGCCCGTGTGGTGTATACTTTTTTTTTCTACAACTGCTATGGAAAGTGACGTATTTCTCATAGCTTACTCAATTTCAAAACCAAATATTGCGCATACTGTGAGAAATATCATTTCTCACGGCACTTTACCCACGCCACATACATTCATATGGAGAATCAAATAAAATCGACAAAAACTTAGTATGCTACTGTCACCTTTGAATACCTACTTAGTTGTCTCAAAACTGTCAGATTATATAAGAAGTTTTTATATTCGAAAAAGTAGTTTCAAATAACAGAATTTAATGAAAAAAAAATGCGTTCCGGGTTTGATCATACGAAATTGTACAAATTTCACCATCAACTATAATTTTGAATAACATTATTAAATAGTTAAGAGAAAGGATACTTCAGTGTTATTTTTGTTTCGCACTAACCATAGAAATAAATATCAAATTACTTTACCTGTATTCTTCAAATTTGTGCAGTTGTAGAAAAAGTATAGTGTGCAACATGTGGGGAAAGTACTTTTCTCACTTTTGTTGCACAATATACTATCTCTTCACTTTTGGCCGTGAATAAAGAAAATACAATTTATACTCAATGGATTATGGGGGCTAGCAGACGTTGTCAAATCAATTGATAAAATTCTGCAGTTTTGTTTGACATTATTTATTGAAAGGGTGTTTAGTGAATTGGAGCAGAATTGAATTAAATATAAGGAGGCTTTTACTACTGTTTCTTCAAGCGATTTTACCATTTTTTCTTTATTGAATTCATTTTTCTCAGTAAAGCAAAGAACATTCAATATTCACACTGCAATGTGATCTAATAAAAATTTTATTCCACTCGTATACATTCGTCGAAAGTATATATTCGATCAGAGACATTCCGTCACATAGATTGAGTCATCATGCGTGTTTACACATATCCGTTGAGCTCGATTTACTATTGTTGAGATAGCACATGAAAAGTGACTCTTTTCATATTGAGAGAGAAAAAAAACGAAAGAACGTATCTTAATAATAAATAAAAGTTGACTAGCATTGTAATTCCATATTTGCTTTTAGTTGAGAACTGCTTTTAAAATTGTTTTTACTGGTGAATTATTTTTGATATATTTAAGCAAAAATAAATGAAAATGTATAGCGGTTGGTAGAAATCCACTTTATTTACTTATTCAATAGGTACACTGCTCGACGAAAATAACCCAATTACAGAGCAGGGAAAATTAAATACATAAATACATTCATTACAAACTACATAAAATAGGATTTTTTTAAGGAAATGTGACGTATAATATAGCACAGAACATGAAAATAAATCGAATTCACGATTGTTAAATTACAGATGAAATAAACGAAGAATTTTTCTGAACGCTGGTTCGACTTGTATGTGTGTATACTTTGATAAGTTTATCTAAAGCCGTGAAAGAAATGCAGTCGAAAACATTCTATACTGCCACGTTTAACTATGGAAAAGCTAAAGTGCTAAGTATGTAGTGGTAATAATTACAAAAGGGACTTTTTATCATTAACATATGATTGAACGTTAATTCTTTAATGTGCTTGTTTCCTTTGATTTTTTCTATTAACATTATTTTTTCAATTTATGAATATTAAAAGATGAGCACTTTTCCAAATTTGTTATGGGCTTCTTCAAGCTCTGGCAGCGTTGTACTAAAACCATAATTACCACACCCTCCGATTTACATAATTGGTGATTTTTATCGAAAGCTGACTTCTTATCGGCACTCTCACTTCGTCAATTGACTGATATTGATTCATCCAGTGGCGTTGGTATTGTCAGTGACCTTTGTATTTTCAATTTAACTTGATAAAATAGGTACCGTACCCCACTTGTACGTTTATGACAGATATATACGCCATGTTTCCTCGCCTCTTACCGATACCCCGTAGCTTCAGATAAACTTGTTAGTGGTGCCGCGTGATAAGCGAATTATGCCTCAAAATACAACCGTGATTTGCGGTATACGGTGTTGCTTACAGCTACAACCTTAACACGAGATCACTGTATGTGAAAATCGAGTAATAATAACAAATTAGCGTAATATCATGAAGGTACTTACGTCGCAATTGAAGGAAATACAAAACCATCACAACTATTGAAACCTTGACGTTTTGGAATTATATAAAACGCACTTTTATCTACATTTTCCATTTTAATAACGTACAACCTTTTGTATTAATTGCAATTTTTCATTTCATTAGAGTTTAATGTTATGAAAAAACCATGTAAACAGTTGAAGACTTGTCAGAAAATGTGATATTTACGATGAGATTTGTTATCAGCTCTAGCAAGTTATTTTTGATTTATGAATATATATTGTTTTCAATGAAAACATTATTGTATTCTGTGTAAATTTTTTTATTTAAAATTGCAAAGCGCTTTCGGCTGTTAGGCCATCTTCAGTGCCATACCTGCAAGTAAGCAATAATCGTTGGAAAATTATTAAAAAAGAAAAGAATTACTTACTCGTCAGATATGATACAAGGAACTTAAACAAATGTATACAACACATTAACGTCACAATGATAAATTACATCAAATTTAAAATTTTTTTAAAAATTATCCCCTGATTGGGTTTAAACTGTCTTCATTGTTCTGTCATTAGTATGATTGTTATTCTCAATTACGAAATTCCTGCAAAGTTATACCAAAATTTCCATTTCTTTTCGCTAAATGTTCAGACTCGTGCGTCAAAGAAAACTGAGCTGAAGTTTGAATGAATTTGAAGAATAACTAATTAATTTCAATGTAGAAATATGAATAAAAAAGTAATAATTGTTTTTAAAAAGATATGTGTACGAACAATATATCAGTTACTACTTACTTGGTGGATGGAAATAAAAATATATTTTCGTTTTTTCTTCCATTATGCTTATATTTGGGAAGGATATAATAAATATTACTCTTCAAAGTTTCCGCCATTCTTTCTAGCTAGAAATCTGGACTTGTACTGAATTATTTTCCACAAAATTTATTAACAGTTTCCTGTGAATTTTTATAACCTTGCTAATGCTGTCAATATTTGCCGTCTAACAAATTATGTATGACATTTTAATATAAGAGAAAAAATTACCAATTACCTCCATATTATCTACCATGGACTTGATAATTAATTGAAACGCTGGGTCTAGTCATCGCTAATAGTTTATGTAACTTTTTCTTTATCTAAATATTATAATTGTAATTATATTTTTTCGCCTACCTAACCAATCATAAACTCCAAAAAATGGGTAGAAAGTATTGTTTAGCCGCCCAAGGGCGGAAAATGCATAACGCAACGATTTTTGAAGCTTTTCACAATCTGTCACTTGATCACTTTGAAGTTTCACGTAAGTTTTCCAATTAACCGTCATATTTTCCTACTTCCTCGTTTATTTGGTAAGCGAAAAACAGTTGTGTGCCACACATGCAGGAAACGCTTTAGCATCCATCAAATATCAGCTTATTTTCTGCACTTGTGACACAATATACTACCTCACCGGTAAACAAATCATATGAACATCATGGCTGAGATAACGGCCTTGAACATTTCTATTTGAAATTTGTCCAAGTGAATTGATATTTCCATTACTAACACTCTCAACTTTAGAACATGTGATCATAGTATATTACGTAACGTGTGTGGTAAGAAGCATTTTACGCACGAATGGAATGGTAATTTCGTGAGTGCGTAAAATGCTTTACAACACGAGTTACGTACTATACTTTACTTACGACCTACTCGTACTTGTATTTATAAGAAGCTTAATAAATAACAGTTACATTATTAGAAGTGCTTGGTAAACTTTCAACTCCACTACTCCACTACTCTATTACCAATGAAAGAAGCACATTAAAGAACTAACGTTTAATCATTATTAATATATTGTTGATAATGAGAAGTCCATTTTTCAATTATAATCAATACATACTTAGCCCTTTGGGCTTTACATAGTTAAACGTGGCAATATCGAATGTTTTCAAATAGTTAATTTTGAATAAAATGGCGACGTCTATTGACAGTTGCTAATATGTTGCTAGGGAAGCTGTGCGATTCACTTTACAGCTGTGCGTTTTTTTACCGTGCGTAATAGACATCATTACATTGATGCCGACTGTGTGTTATTGACTGATTACAGGGGGGTTCGTAGGTAAACATTATTATCGAAAATATACTTTTTATCTCGTTAATTACATGTGGCACCCCCGTAAAAGAGATTCTTCAACTTTTTTTTATAAAAACTTTCGTCTCACAATAAAGCTAACGAGTTTCAATGGGGTTACCCAGCAATTTTTTGGTTATTAACCCAAATTACAATTCATTTTTGACCGAAATACAAAACCGGAGGCTTGCAGATTGTTAAGGAGTAGTGTTAATAATTGCTCTGAAGGTCGTAATGTAATAACAAGGGTCATTTTAGAATTACGTCCACTTTAGAAGTGTCTTTAAATTAAATTACTTAATTAAAATGCAGGAAGAACAAAGTAACTTTTTAATATTAAGTTAATAAATACTTATGCAACAGTAAAGTTGTTATTTTATTTATTCAATACATTATTAGCAACCTACCCGAAAGGCCGCTTGACATGTGGAAATACATCGTGCAACGCAATGCAAGACGCAAGATTTCTTGATCGAAAGCATGCTCAGTTGCAATTTTATCAGTTTGTTGCCATTTCTATTGCTTACAAGGTGCAAAATAGAACACTAATTTTGTTTGTATTTATCATGAATAGTTTCAATAAAAAAGTTAGTCAATTTCTTATGTTATATACCACATAAATGTTTATTTAACTAAACTATCAGGGTGTCCCACGACGAGTTAAAACTATTTGTATATGGCAAAATACTTATATTAAAATCAAAGTTCCTACGTTTGGGTTTTCGGATACGATCTTTTTTACTAGAATATTTTTAAAGATGGCAGACTTCCGGTTCTACCGGAAGTCGACTGCAGCTTTGTTATTTTGCATAGAGCACCTTGTATATTAGTACCTTTTTAAATCTACGTAAAATTTCACATTAGTTTTGTCTGAAAACTTTTTTCGAAAAATGCATACTTTTTGAGTTATTGATTTTTTTGTAAAAAATTTGACCGTGGCAGACCCTTGTAAATTATTTTTTTAGAGGATACCCTTAGAGGATACCCTTAAAGATATGAATATGGATTCTATTCGGTTGCTTTTAGGAAGGTCAGACGTATTGGAATCTATGTTGAAAATTTTTTCATTTAATACACTGTGTGTATAAAAAGTGTTCAAAGTTTAACTTCATAAATATCAAATTTCTTTATTTTTTTTAATGGAACCTCCCGGTTTTTTCTATTTTAATGCATTCAGGGGTAAAAAATAAGGCAAATTCACGTATACTTTTCTATACCTAAACCTTACCGTTATCCAGATATTGAATGTTTTCTGTAAATTTTGAGACGCAGGTGTGGTCTAAATTTTATTTTGACCCGATACAAGCACTAAGAAATAAAAAAGATTATGTAAATTTGCTTTTAATACATGGTAAATATGGCAAAGTTGTTACAAGACCATATGTGCTTTATTTGCAGTAAGATATCCTGCATCTCTAAAAATGTACAGAAAACATTTAATATCTGGATAACGGTAAGGTTTAGGTATAGGAAAGTATACATGAATTTGCCTTATTTTTCACCCCTTAATGCATTAAAATATAAAAAACCGGGCGGCTCTGTTTAAAAAAAAGAAATTTGATATTTATGAAGTTGAACTTTGAACACTTTCTATACACACCCTGTATAAAATTAAAAAATTTTCAACTTAGATTCAAATAGGTCTGACCTTGCTAAAAACAACCGAACAGGAACCATTTGCATATATCTTCAAGGGTATCCTCTTGAAAAAATTATTTGTAAGGGTCTGCAACCGTCAAATTTTAAAAAAAAAATTAATAACTCAAAAAATATGCATTTTTCGAAAAAAGTGTTCAGACATAAGTATACTAAAATTTTACGTAAATTTTAAAAATGTCATCTGAAAATTTTTTTCCAAAAAGATCACATCCGAAAACCGGAACGTAGAGATTTTCATGATTTTACTATAAGTATTTTGCCATATACAGATAGTTTTAACTCGTCGTGGGACACCCTGTATACACAATAGCTATACCAGCTATAACAATGGAGGGAAGTGCCGCACTTTTCTTTTTCCTCCCGAGGATGAAATTTATTCATGAAACTAACCAACAACAATCATCTTACTTTCGCTAACTTTATTTTAAATAACGTAAAACTGTATTGTGTTTCAATAAATTATTTTTGGAGGTTGATATCTACTTTTTTTCTACTATTAGGTGGGCTGGCAGCAATGTTGCAATGAAAGAGAATTGCATGATGTCAAACAGCATGTAAGATTCTTCATTTGCAATTTCCTGACCTTGCAAGAAATTGCCACAATGTCAAGCAGCCGTAACAAAACAATACATTTTAATAATAGTAAGCGATCAAATCCATTAGGAAAAAGTTCTATATACGACCGATACGAGTATTTATTAAATAAATTAAAATATATTACGTGTACGTTGTTTATTTAATAAACATACCCTGAAATAATAATACATGTAATCTAAATCCAACTTAAAATATTCACTTTTAATTAAAAAAAAACACGTTATTTGCACAACTCGACTTTTGACAAATTTGCGTCAACACAATTAGTGAAAAATTACTTTTCTGGTACAGCTTCTCTCATATTTACTTTAAAATTACTACAAGTATGTAAATTTATCTGTTTTTAACTATGATGTTAATTTGAATATTAAACAAACTTGTAAGGATGATAAATAATTGTCGAAAGTAAACTAATTTATTATGACTGGTGTAAATTATACCTGTGGTTATTGATAAGAAAATTGTTAATAACGGAGGAAATTGTTGTTAGCACAAAACACATATTTCCGTTGATTGTAAAAAAAATTAATTCACATAAATTCTAATAATGAATTTCAGATTGTTATGAAAGAATAACAAATAAACTTGATGGCATTAGGAGGAAACAAGTAGTCACCTGTCATATTGATAGAAATCATTCTTTATACAACTTTTAGTGAACCAACTCATTACTCATTATGGTGGGTTTTTGCTCAGCCTATGTAAAATTATCATGTAATTATTCATGATTCCAAAAGTTAAAAGTAAGGTTAAGTTTCAAAAATGAAGTATTCCAAGATTATGTTAACTTTACTTATGCAACTCTTTATCTGTAAATTAAATATTAAAATCAAAACATTCAACAATCCTACATAATCAAACTTTTATGTCATGTTCGCATTACCATCTGTCAATTAAATACCACGTGAGCCCAAACCTTTTTTTGATAGGCATATTCTTATATCTTTAATCTGAGCATAAACCCATTATTTATAGTAACAAGCCTCTCCAAGTGCTAATGTATCAATATCATAAAAAAAAACGAGAATAGGTTGGCCAGGTGAGTAATTTCTAGCAGATAAGACATCCTGCACACTTACTAATAAAACATATGACGAAAGCGATATTTCCTTTTTATTATTATTATTTCTGCTTTGTAAGGTAAGATATTTTAAGTAATAACAATTATTTATTTTAAAATAATTTCTCCAGTGGTTAGCTTGGTAATCAAACAATTGAAATGAGCACTTAATTTCTCACGTGAATAATGGTGAGTAGATTGGAGGTCATATTGCTGCGCAAGGTCAACAATTTTGTCGTATCCTCCGCAGGAAATCATCGTTTTATTCCGCGTGTCCGTTTGATTTTAATTTGTTTATTTCATTCTTGATGCGTCCTGTACTGGACTTGAACAAAAATCCTGAATTTAATAGTAAGACATTGATTACAAACGAGATAATTTTATGACAATCGAAAGCTCTTTCCTTATCCAAGCCACAGATTATGAAGAGAACAGATACGAATCCCGGCAAAACATAAAACGATTTTCAGCTCCGTCTTCAATGACCTTGGACCTTTAACTCGGTATGGCCGCAATGTTGCCAGTTTAACATATTTTCTGAATTTCTTACCAAATTTTAGTGTTGACTCGGGGACAATAGCAATTTCTAGTGCCGGATCTAATTTTTCTAGTTTCTACTGAATCTTCAAAATTGCGCCACGAATTGAAACAAAAATAATAATCGAATATATATTTATGTATTTATTTAATACCTATATGTACATTCCTATGATTTGTTATAAATAGTCATTACTCTTGGGAGATTAATTAATAAATACATTTTTAGATGACACAAATAATTACAAAAATCAACCAAATTTTGAAGTGAAAATAATTCTTAATTTATTTATTATCAAAGGGAATACAATATACACCTTCAAACAATGAAGCAAACAAAAATGGCCTTATGAACTTTGAGCACAGATTACAAGTGATTTTGAGCATATTTTGACGTTTTGAGCCAAGCTGTCACCGTTATTATTGCGCATGGCTGCCAAGGATATGATTTGTGGAAAAAAGTATATATTTATGGTATGATTTTTATACATTATAGTATTTTTAATTGTATAATTCTTTTAATGTTAATAAAATTGATTTAAAACAAGTAATTATCGAATATTTGTATCTGTATAACTATCACACTTAAAAATAATGCTAATAAAATATTTGACCTATGATCGTAAATTAAAGGAAATATTATGCAAATTGACAACCCTGTTGAGAAATATCGCGAAGCAGCCCGAACGGAGTCGACATACGACGATGGACATTTAAATGGGTATGTCCACCCATCTCTTTCTCTTTTTACTGTTCTCAGTCCAGCTTTCGTATCTGTTCTCTTTATAATCTGTGTCCAAGCTCCAAGCATCGAGCTTGAGAAATTTGTCATAAATTTATGACATTTGTCAATGTTCGAGAGATATTTGACAAAACATTTTTGACAGAAAAAAACACAGTGAAACATTTACTCATTAAAAGTAAAGCTAGTGATTGGGTGAAAGTGCATAAGGACAACAATGAGAATAAAGGAAGAAAACGTTTCATCTTTGTGTTACTAACGTTACCGTAATAATTTATCAATGTCCTGTAAAGTATATTTTATATAAATTTCGATTACGTCGGTGAAACAACTCCAGTCAACGCTCGACAAAGTGTGTCACGTCTATTAAATTTTTTTTACAACTTGAAGCAATCTTTCGATCATTTTCTTCGAATAATGATTTCATTTTGATCAAGAATATTCCTGCAAAAAAATGTGTTCGCTCGAAGTCAAAAGTAATTATAGAAATACAGTTACCTTGAGTGACGTTATTATGATATAGTATTATTGACCTTGACTCTTTTATCAGCTTTATCACATTATTATGATGGTGGTTTTCAAGTTTGATTTCCCTCGTGCTTCTTGAAAATTAAATTCCGAAATACGTTGTATACCAGCCTTAGAGATTTTAAAAATGTCCAATAGTGGAGATTTTGTGATAAATAAGCACCAAAACGACTTGGGAACTAACTGAGATTTTTGTAAGCTTTGCCCTTTGATAATAAGCTCTTGAAAAGTCCCATAAAATTTGCTGGCTCTTTGAGCAATAAGTTCTTGGAGTGTCCCATGAAATATGTCGGCCCTTTGCGCAATAAGCTCTTGAAGAGTCCCATAAAATTTGTTTTCTTTTTGCGCAATAATCTCTTGGAGTGTCCCATGGAATTTGTCGGCCCTTTGCACAATTAGCTCGTGGAGTGCCATATAATATTTGTTCACCATTTGCGCAATAAGCTCTTAAAGAGTCCCATAAAATTTGTTGGTCCTTTGCGCAATAAGCTCTTGGAGTGTCCCATAAAGTTTTTTGGCATATTATTATGTGCAAATAGATCTTGGGTTGCCACATAATATTTGTTGGTCCTTTGCGCAATAAGCTCTTGTATGTATGTAAGTATATATTTTGGGGTGACAAAACATCTATTGTGCCCACTTAGTTCTACTTAGTTTCTAAAACAGTTTCATCTTCCTGTTCACACATCCTGCTTAGAGGTGTGTCCACTAGCCCCATAGTATGGAGTTGTTTCCTTAGTTGACAGTGGCCACTGTTAAACGTAGGTTTTTCCTGGTCGTCGCCAAATATTTCTTCGGCGCCAGCTTCCCAGGGTCGCCCGGGGTGATCCTGGTAAGACTACATCCTTTGATTCCATCCCATTTCTTAAGGGATTGGGCATGGGTGTAATGTTTGGCTAGTTCCGCAATTGTCGAAGTCGTTAGACCGTAGGTGTCACTGGGTCCTAGAATTTTTAGTCCAGCGGCTTCCCTGGCTAAAGAATCGGCAATGCGATTTCCTTTACTCCTGTCGTGCTCTTTAACCCACCTCAGGATAATATTGTTATCTGCCGAGGTGTCAGCTAAATCTTGGTGGCACTCTAGTACTAGCCCCGATATAACACGTTGTCTGTTCAAGGCTAATAGGGCTTGTCTACTATCAGTGCAGATTGTTATGTTTTTGAAAGAAAGTTCTTTTGTGGCAATTGAGATACCAGCCAGTTCTGTTTGAACCACGCTGGTATTGTTTTCCATTCCCACCTAATCTTCAGGATTTTATCTTTCGAGTAAACTCCACACCCTGAGCCTTCTTTCATTTTTGAACCATCTGTTTATATGCGTATTGCATTTGCAGCATCTGGCTCTGTGTCCTGTTTTATTTGTATTTTGTAGGGTTTGTTGAACAAAAACCTGTTTTCAATTGCATAATTGCCCGCCTGCCTTCCTTTAGTCCTATTTCCCGGAGGAATTTTAGGATGTCTGCAGGCTTCAACTTGGGTAATGTTCCTCTTCTATCCAGTAATCTCCCAGGTGCTGTGCTCTATGATTCTGAAGTGCTGTGCAGTTGGAAAGTATGTGGATGGAGGTTTCTTCTTCCATGCCACAAAATCTGCATTCTTCTTCCTCCACAATTTTGAGCTTTTTCAGGTGATTGTCCATCTTCACATTCCTAGACTCTTGCGATTTTCAGTGGAGGTCCGAATAAATACAATCGCCTTAAGCCTAACCTAACTTAGTTAGTTGTACCTTCAATGTAATTTGACCCTATTACTGAATTTCTACCAAAATTAATTATTATCTGTCGAATTTTGAGCGATTAGCGTATGAATAGCATGTTTACCTCGTAGGAAAAGCCACATTCTTGGAATCTGTGTTGCTAAGTCGAGGCGCAAGCAAGCAAACAGATGTTTGCAGTCTTCCATGAACGTTAGGCTTTTCCTACACGGTAAACAATATACTATTCCTTCATATAAAATATACCACGATAAATTTTTACATGGATTATGTTATTTAATGTAAGTAATAAATAAAGTTAGATTTAAAATACGCTTATCACTCAGTTTTATTACAATTTTTAAAAAGTATGAAGATTTAAAATGTATCCAGACAGCAATAAATTATCACGGATTTATGACAGCAAAGATATAAATAAAAAATCATATCGTTCATTTAAATTAAAAACTTTTTAACCTCTAAGCTCTTTGCGTTTTAATAAAATAAATGTTATTGCATCCAAAGTATAATCAATGTGAAGAAAAGATTGTATTTAAGAGTGAAACATTTCTATAATTCATTTTAACTTATGTTAATCGCTCAGATAGTAACAATCGATTCGACGTTTCAAACTTCATGTATCAAGACAACAAATCATCATGCTTCCCATTTAATAAACAATGAAAAAGTCTCCAGCAAAAAGCATACTACATAACATTGTATTCTGCCAGTTTCTATACAATTTGTGGCATCTTGTACATTGAGTGATGGATTCTTGAAGATAACAAAACCACAGATTATAAAGAGAACAGATACGAAAGCTTGACAGAGAACAGTAAAAAGAGAGAGGGATGGGTGGACATACCCATTTAAATGCCCATCGTCTTATGTCGACTCCGCTCGGGCTGCTTCGCGAAATTTGTCCACAGGGTTGTCAATTTGCATAATATTTCCTTCAACTTACGATCATAGGTCAAATATTTTATAAGCATTTTTTTAAGTGTGATAGTTATACAGATACAAATATTTGATAATTACTTGTTTTTAAATCAATTTTATTAAAATTAAAAGAATTATACAATTAAAAAGATTATAATGTATAAAAATCATACCATAAATATATACTTTTTTCACAAACCACATCCTTGGCAACCATGCACAATAACGGTGACGGCTAACCTAAGCTAACATAATCAAAACGTCAAAACATGCTCAAAATCACTTGTAATCTGTTCTCAAATTTCATAAAGCCATTTTTGTTTGCTTCATTATTTGAAGGTGTTCAATCGGCGATATAAATTGTGTCATTTGACTAATCGATTGTGCGTTGTGGTAATATTAACCATAAAAATATAGTGGTATAGATTATTATTCTTATAAAATGGATAAACATCACGGCGCAGTGTATTGTTCATAGAGAGACTGTCAAAATAAATTTTATTCGGAAAGAAAAATAAAGTTCTTTCGATTTCCAAGGGATGAGAGTATTTAATTTAATATCCCGGCCTATTATAAAAGAAATTTTAAAGTTTTTGATATTAACTTTGGTGCTACAAATTATTATCAAAATTCTCCCTTGCATAGGTGAATATTGTATTCCCTTTGATAATAATTAAATTAAGAATTATTTGTACTTTAAAATTTGGTTGATTTTTGTAATTATTTGTGTTATCCATAAATGTATTTATTACCTAATTAATCTCCCAAGAGTAATGACTATTTATAACAAATCATAGGAATGTACATATAGGTATTAAATAAATACATAAATATATATTCGATTATGATTTTTGTTTTAATTCATGGCGCAGTTTTAAATATTCAGGAAACTTCCAAAAAACTAGATCCGGCACTAGAAATTGTTATTGTCCCCGAGTCAACACTGCAATTTGGTAAGAAATTCAGAATATATTCCAAACTAGCAACATCGCAGCCTTGCCGAGTTAAAGGTCCAAGGTCATTGACGACGGAGCTGAAAATCGTTTGATGTTTTACCGGGATACGTATCTGTTCTCTTTATAATCTGTGACAAAACGATATTTTGAACACACTCTAAAGGAAACAAAAAAAAACTTAGACAGAATTATCAAACTCTGTAATAAAAAAATCTACAAGGAATAATATTGCGCTAACCATCCTTCTTTACCTGTCTGGCCAAGAAGGGTAGGTCGAGTCATGAAATAACTCTTATCTTAATAATTTAACCACCAATATTTCGAAAAACCCAATAGTTTTCTATTTCTTATTCTCTGTTATTCTTATACATAGTTACACTTTGATCAACCAGGTTTGGGACTGGGTTTTCTTGTTTTTTTTTTAGTTTGAATAATCGGGTTTGAGTCCGGGTACTTCAGTCGGTTAGTGCCCAAAACACACATAGGATTAAAATTACCGTTCGGTCTTGGACCCTAGTTTACGTGTTGTAAAAAGTGCATTATTCCTTTAGCGCCCAAATTACATCCGCCCCTTTATACACAGACAAATACTTTTTCTCTCTCTCTCACCAGAGTTAATATCTCGTAAACAACGGCCTATGGCTTGTTGCCTCTATCTATAGTATCTTTTTGCGTTTTACTCACAATCTACTGATAGCTTTACCAACTTTTGAAATCCCATTCGTCCTTGTAGTACTTAAAAGTATAATAAGATACGTTTAAGGCAGACCCCATACCAATTATTTCCCAAAAGCATATAATATTATCCCGAGACTTTAACAATAAATCCACAAATGGACAAAAATAATTTAATCGAAAGGTAACTTCAGCTTAAACATGAAAACTGGGTCAAAAACAAAAAATTCGAGATAATATTTCAGGCAGAAGTAACAGCGATCCATCACACCATCACTGAACAAAAAATGTATCAAAGCAAGAGTTCAAGGAAAAGAACTTTGCCAAATACTCCGAGAGAAAAGTGGGTATAGAGGTGATCAGTCTAAACAGACTAATGAAAGATCACAAGGGCAATGAAGAGGCAGATTCACTATCCTCGAAAAACATTTGACCAAAAAGTTGGGCTCCTGACATGGTAAACTGAACAAATACTTGAACAACACATGTTTATAGATGATAAATTTGCAAAGGTGGAGAGGCTCCTAAAAGCACGTAAACTCCATATTAATTATCCAATCTAGAAATCGCAACCCAACCACACGCAATAACAATGGAAATATGGGACCCTCATTAGTTGCAGTTGCATTCTAATTATTTTCCATTTTTGCATTATACTGATGAAATTCTTGCGGACGCCTATGCATACAACGTATCAAAATATCGTTACTTTCATATGTTTTTATCATAGGAATATTTCCGTTAATAGCGGTTCTTGAGCTTCCGTCTGGAAGACAGTTTAATACTTACCAGTGCGATTGGATGGCCTCGTAAAGTACGTACTCCAACAAGAATTAGCAACATTTATATCAAGCTTTGCTAGTAGTTTTTTTTCATATTTACATATTGCATCATGTTACGAAACTCTGTTTGGCAAAATACATTTTTTTTTCTTTAACGTACAACAAGCTACAGAGCGTTGATTCACCTACGATTTTCACAAAAACGTGTCCATATCTTTTGAAGGACTCTGTATAGGGTGGTAAAACCTCCTATCAAAAGATTCAAAAAAATGTAACCAATCCGAATTCGGTGTAATATACAGGAGCTCCCATTTGAAAAATCATATATTTGGCTTGTAACGGAATTATGCAGCACTCTGTATAGTTTGATATAATTTCAAAATATGGACCTTCAACACATCTACTATTTTTGTTCATAACATTTTTTGATATCTCTCAAAATAACCCATATACCCAAGTTTGTCTTAAGGTTGGTACACCCTGTATATAAAGTCAATCACAAGATAGGTCACTAAGAACAAATTTAAATAATACGAAATGACGCTGTTTTTATAGGTACGTCCTGTATATTCTCAACACACGTTCCAATTTAAATTTAAACCAGTTAATATACCTACTATATAATAGACGCGACAGCTGGATTGTATTCAAGACTGAAAATATTTATATAATATTTGTCGCATAACATTTTATTAATAACTTTCTTTAAAATTAACAACTAATGACCGGGAGTGCTTTTGATATTGTTTTCTAAAGCAATCTACGATATTTTTAATTGATGCCCTAATTAATTGACAAACCAATTGCATTTCCTTTATTGTAAAATTATTATTTGATTAAATTGAATTACTTTCTATATTCCATGTATAAAAATTAGTTAGTTAAGTACGAATACATTATTGAAAGACCTTTCAAATGAAGTATTACAAGAATTACATTTCAGTTTTGAAAATTCAACAATTACGTCACCGTGTCAAAACTGCGACGTTTTCAAAATTGTTCTACAAATTAGCTGAGCTCTGTATATACTTATAACAACAAAATATAAGAATTTTATAAGCTTTTCAAGTAAGTTTCATTCTTAAGAACCTTCAAGGAGAATGGTAGGTTTAACAATGAAGAAAAATGGGTCATTGTCAAAAATACGTTGGATTATAAAGTTGTTAATACCCTTATCAATTTGACCTTTTCAGTCAAAAAGAACGTCAACAATGCAAATGAAAGTTTCACAACGCTGTTTATAAAGGAGTTTGATTTAATTTCAGTATCAACAGACGATATCGTAACAATAACAAAATTACAAAGAGAAGTGAAGCAAATCCTCATAAATCTAAAAGATAAATCAATGACTTTCATAAAAATGAAGTAAAAACTGAATATTTAGACAACACGAAAATAGATATAACAAACAATGGTAAAAAAATCCTCTATTCAGTCAATCAAGTCAATCTTCACTGACCACCCCATTGTCCAGAACATACACGACATATATCAAACTCTCGTTGCTCAAGATATAACAGTCTCTCTCATCTCACATCGGCATTGATGGTAACGAAGCTGCGGACCGCCACGCGAAAGAAGCTACCACTAATAACGACCCAACACACATTGTCCAACTCGCAACCGACCTAAAGATCCACTTCAAAAACGTTACACAAGATTCTTGGCGACACCTGTGGCGCAATAGCACGACAGCACTTCATGATATCCATCCATCCACTTCTCCTCTCTCCCTTAACTTCTTAACCCGGAGAGACGCTACTATAATCAGAAGAATCCAAATCAGTCATACCAAACTCACACACGGATATCTGATGTCTTCAGGAAATCGTCCCGTTTGCCATAGCTGTAATGATATTGTGACCGTTAAGCACTTACTGACGGACTGCAAACAATTTTCTGCTACATATAAACAAGGAAATGCTCCCACTGCCCTACCGAAATCAAGAAAGTCTTACAGTTCCTGAAAGCTACTAACCTACACTGTAAAATTTAATTTAAATATTTGCAATAATTATGTAAATTTCTGTATTTATTTTTTCTGTGTCAATGACCAGCGCTGTCGAGGCAGGTTAAGCTGAAATAAAAAAAATAAAAAAATCGTTTCAAAATGTAACTTGCTTTGAATATCTGGGAGTAACAGTGACAAATAAAAACGATGAAGATGTGGAGATAGACAAAATGATGGTGAAAGCGAGAAGAACCTTGGGAGTCCTAGAAATATAACAATCATATAGCCTACGGAAGAGGAGCTTGGATATTAAATAAAAAAAAATTGGTGAACTAGAGAAGTGACAACGAAAGGTTGTAAGAAAAATTTTTGGAGGAACTAAGGATGTGGGGCAGAGGAGAGGAAGAATAAACAAAGAAATGCATACATTTCAAGCAAAACTCAAGCACAGGGGGCACAGGGGGATGGTTAACTAAAAGTGTGTGAAGAAGATGCTTTTTGGAGGTGAAGGAAGTAAAGAAAAAAAAGATGACCCATGACAAAATATATGGATGCTGTTGGAGAAAACTTGAAAGTGTTAGGAGTCGAAATTTTTCATCTCCTTATAGGAGCCCGTTAACAATGTATTCATAATAATTTCTATATCATGCGTAGGGGTTTCTAGGAATACCTACATTCTGTACATATTTTGTACCTCTCTCGATTTCTAGCTACTCTGCCATTATAATGTTATAAATCGGTGTCAATGAACGCCAAATATTAAATAACAGGCTTATTGTATTGTTAGTCTGGATATAAACATAATGAAAGCGGATGTATCTGCTATATGATTATTACTGGCACTCAACGTAATGGGTTTATCACATTTCGTGACCAATTAATGTTGGAATTTTTTTTAAATCCAAATTTAGTCGAAAACAATTATTATTTTATATTGTTTTAATCACATATTGCAAGTATTACAAATTTATTGTAATTATTTTTAATGCTGTAGGATTTCGTATAATATAAAAATAATAATAGAATATTATAAATGCAACAATTAACTTTTTTAAAGAAAAAAACCCCAATTTTATGTAGCACTGCACACATAGTAAGATCATTTTTCTTCCTCAATTGCCGAGTCCATTGCATATTAAATATAAAGCGGAGAAGTTCATTTAACAGTTTTATTGAATTTAATAAGAATAAATAACAATTTTTAATCTACAGCCTGCGGAGCTTTAACTGGGGAACAAAAAAATTTAATTAAAATTGTTTCTATTAGGATCAAGAATCAATATTATCTACTAGATCTGAATGTGGGGACGTGAAAATCAATATCGGGAAAGCCTGAATGAGTGCCTGAGATTCTATTTCAACCAAAGTATAACCATTTTAATAAGTTTTATTGATTAACCTCGTTGGATAATTAAGACATTATTATTACAGACAATAATGAACAATAATTAAATAATAATGTATAATACCTTTAAGTAATTTCGACGTTTACTGTTGGAATTCAACAATAATTAAGTTTATTATCACAAAAATAAGTGCAGTATTTCGAATAACTATATTTATTAACCAAAGAAACTAGAAATGGATGTGTGTTAATGGTTATCCCATTTGGATTACCATTTAATGTATTTGTGCAGTGAATTATATTTAATACAGTCAAGGAGGTAAATTGTAGACCAATTAATTCGAAAATAATTGCAACCACTTCAAGTAAATTGTTTTTGTTAAGGTGGATGTGTCAAATCCGATAATACTACTTTGGAAGTGTGGACCTTAGAAGGGGGGGACAAAAAGATACCAAAATAAACCTCTATTGAAAGAATTGCCGGTTTTTGGAACGGAAAGTTATCTATCAGTTTTTCATGAGATGGATTCCTTCCGAGATGGCATCTTACGCACGAATGGAAAAGTTACGCACGATGCCGTAATGACGTGCGTAATTCATGAGTGCGTAATAGTATATTACGTAACGTGTGTGGTAAGAAGCATTTTACGCACGAATGGAAAAGTTACGTACGATGCCGCGTAGCGGCGAGTGCGTAATTCCGTGAGTGGGTATAATACTTTACAACACGAGTTACGTACTATACTTTACCTACGACCTACTTGTACTTGTATTTTTCATAAGAAGCATAAGAAATAACAGTTACATAATTAGAGGTGCTAGGTAAACTACATCTCTATTACTCAATTACCAATGAAAGAAGCACATTAAATAACTAACGTTTAATCATTATGAATATATTTTTGATAATCGAAAAAGTCCATTTTTCAATAATTATAATCAATACATATATGTACTTAGCCATTTGGGCTTTTCATAGTTATACGTGGCCATATCGAATGTTTTCAAATAGTGAATTTTGAATAAAATGGTGACGTCTATTGACAGTTGCTAAGATGTTGCTAGGGAAGCCGTGCGATTTACTTTACAGCTGTGCGTTTTTTTTACAGTGCGTAATAGACGTCATTACATTGATACCGACTGTATGTTATTGACTGATAAAAGTGGGACTGTCTCACGAGGCGCAAGCCAAGTGACACACTCCCACGAGTGTGAATAATCACTTCCGCACAAGTAATGTACACTATTTTTCCTACGACCATGCGATAACTGTCACAAATGTTGTTCAATGTGATGGTTTTTTAATAATGGCATGGCATTTTTGAATGATTTCTTAAATTTTACGAAAAATATGTTTTTGCTCATAATATATGGTTAATTGAAGCCGGTTGAGATGATAATTCAAATGCCTTTTTAAAAAGTGCATCTTAAATATATATAAAAGTGACAAAAAAATAATAATGTGGAACAATGAGTTGGCAGAAATTAGTAACAATTTGAGAATTTTTAACATATGAACAAATAAACTATTTTTTGGTATTAATTAAATAACTGTTTCTTAAGAATTCCACTTTAATGCAAAATATACCTATATGAGAATTATAAATTATTTGATAATAATTTCAATGTGGTGAATAATTGGTTACATGATTCCTTAGTAATTCTTTGGTAAGTTAATACTGATCGGTGTTTTAAAGTGGAAAAACATTATACACATAGGTACGTTGTTTACGTTCGACAAACAGCATTTTTTAATTCAGGATTCTTTGATTCTAGTACAAATTTCCAAAATTCAGTAACCTATCCTAACTTATATCTCAATTGTAGAGCTTGATATTCTTGCATCTCTATTAATTTTAATAATCCAGATGCTTTTTGGTTCATCATTATATTGGAAATGGAAAACTCGCTTTGAATTATGTTAATTTCAAATGAATTCAGAAAAAAATCAAGAGACAATCTAAAATATTTCAAATCTTTAAATCTATTTTGAAATTTCGTCAATATCCCTTCTTATCTCACTTTTGTATACTTATACTTGTTGAGTTTTTCTTGTTTAATATTAATTAAATATTAATAAAAATGAAAAGGAAACTCGGGTACATTTTTTTTGTGTAAGCCTTTACTTGAGTGCAAATAAAACGGGCTAAATCCATACATATCTAAACTCACCATTAGTTTATGTTTAAACAGATGTTTACAACCAGTTACCTGTTTGGATTCAGTTCCTCCTTGAATAAAAATTTAATAGTATATTTTTACAATTGTTTTATTTACATTTCATGCCATGGAAACATAATTGTGCCAAATATAGTATATTAAGTATCAAAAACGGTAAGGGTTGTTTACCGGTCGACAGCAATGAAAATGTCAAAAGTGACATTTATACTTCTCGATCAGTTTAAAATATAATTTGCATTTTGGTGAAATTGTTTTCATGCTATTTATTACTTTTTATATTGTTCCGTTCGATTCTGTTCATTAAAAAAATATCAATCTTCTTATTTTTTTTGTTTCTTTTGTGTAATGAATATGTAGGGCTAAGACGTCGGTAAGTAATTTACTTACCGACGTCTGAACGGTAATTAAATCACTTACCGACGTGTTAGACTTAGAAACCAGTAAACACAACCTACCGACCTGACAACCGATGCTGTAAATAAACAAAAAAGATCGATCGCGCAAAAAATATTTTAATTGCAATGGTAATCATTATTTATTTCAGCTGCTGATTTCAAAACCTAATTATTTTTGGTTTGAGTGTCAATAAGCTGTCAAAAATACCAAAAAGAATGATTAATTTTAATGGTCACAGTTTTTGTATGCGATTTCAAAAATAGTTTTAAGTTTTTCACTACTATTTTTTGCCTATTTTTCAGACTTTTAAGTTTAATTCAAGAAATATTATTTTAATATTGAATAATTAGTCACCATCCGTAAAATTAAAATTCCATAAACAATTTTGAGAGTTGAAAAAATTGAGCCATGTCTTTTTTTTGGAAAAATAAAGTGTTCTTGTAGCACCTATTGACTATATGACGAATTTGATTATTTTAAAAAATATTCTCACCTTGGGAAATGATATTTATTTTATAACTAAAAAACTAAGAACTTAAGTTGAGGTTGTAGATTGAATATTTTGTTAATTATATGCAAAGGCTTCGCCAAGGGGAGCAGGGCTTGTGATGTTTTATACACTAATATTAGAACCGTTCTTATTACAATCGTCATCGAGGCAAAGACTTCCAAAGTGTAACGCTTCATGCTCTCGGCGTTCATATTTTTTATCCTCCATAATATTACCCCATTGCCCCCTTTAGTCATAAGCTGGCGACAGCCTTGATTATATGGTCAAGGACTCACTTGCGAATAAATAATATTGTCCCTATTCACTTGCATTTAAATTTTTCAATCCGGCAACACTGCCAACCTAAACGGTTCCGAAAAGCAAAATACTATTTTGCATTTTGCATTATAGGCCGACAGATGTTATGAGACATCATGTGTATATAAACGCTCACTCTACATATGTAAACTAACCCATAAATAGTAATTAAATCATAAATTTGTGTCAGTTAACCATTGAAACACGTCGTTTTGTTATAAACGTACTCGTGAAACCTTGTAGCAATTAAATCATATCAACTACACACCGTAATACGATTTATAATAGCATTTTAATACTTTTACGTAAATATTTTTTTTTTATTAACTTACGTTGGAGGGTTAACGATGTTAAATAATTCTACAGGAGATGTAGGAACTCTTCTGACGATCATTTTCTTTCCATCCGTAGACCCCATACAAACGGATGACCATGACCTTAGCGATGCTGCGTCAGATGATTTCGAAACAATTCCCGATTCACTGCTAGGAGGTTTATGACTCAAATCGTTCATTAAATGATAGTAATTTTTTAAGGATCTAACACTGTTGTTTCTTCTGAAATTAGGACTACTTTGGTGTGAAGGAATGGAGTTAAAACTGTTATTAGGAATATCGGAATGTAGTATTTTGGACGTTTTACGCAAGGACCCAGCCGGCGACGGTAACTTACGTTCTAATGGTTCTTTATATTCTTTAGGTTTAGTTTCTACAGGTTCTATATCACAGTCGTTTTCTTCTGTTTCTTCTAAAACTGGTATGACTTCGATTTCACTTTTTAACATTCTTTTCATTATCGTATTGTTCGGTTTTATTTCCTTCATCACCAGTCCGCAGTCCTCCATTTTAGGCGCCTTTTGTATAATGTTGTTTTCGTGCATTTTCATATAAAATTCCGTTTTTTTCACAATTCCTTGTTTATAATCTCGGTTTCACTTTCAAATGGCATGATATCACTCGAGTATAGATAAAATTTAAATTATAACCTAGTTTTGTATTTAAAAATCGCGCACATCGCTCTCGGGGAAAGGTATGAGCAGTCACGGCGTGCTTTTTGAATCGTTGTTGCCGCGAGACTGATTACAATTCAACTGTTTGTTGTAAAAAGCAAGGAAAGTCCCACTCTTTTTATATAATTATTTTTATGTTGCGTTATTGATTAGCGTTATCTCTAATTTTAAATTTCTGAATGGCTTACGTTTATGGAAGGAAAATAAAGTTTTCATATGCTTCTATTTAAATGCTTTAAAAAATGGTTTTTCACTGGCCTTTCACACCGTTTTAACTGTACATCCTATATAAACAGGCAAAAAATGATTCTATTTATACCATTTTTTCATTTCTTTCGACCCAGTACAGCAAAATCCTTATATTATATTCATTCTGTTCATCTGCGTTAGGTACTCAGAAACTTTTTAATAGGCTGGATCCACTTTGTTTGCAACAGTTGTAGCATCCCTTTTTTTTCATTACGAATAAAAAAACAACTATTAAAACAGTATACAAAGAACTTTTTATTGTAAACAATAATAAATTTCGGGAAATATGGAAGTAGGTATATGAAAAGTTATGGGTAATAAAGTTTGCAAGGATCTCAATGTCTTATTTAGACATTTTTGTTTATGTTTTAATTTGAAAAAAACGTGGGGCTGTCTTTGGGAATTGCCGATAAAATTGTTATTTTTTCATTTCAACTTGTTGTCGCTTCACATTGATAAGTTAATTTAACGGCACAACATTTGTAGCTACTCAAATTAAAAGAATCAAAAGAAATTGCGTTATATTGAACAGACCCTTATTCTTGTGGGGTTGCGTTATATTGTACAGACCCTTATTATTGTGGAGTGTACACTCCACTGTACAAGTATGGAGTATTATATCAAATTTCAAGTTTCAAGTTTTTTATTGTTTCCATAGTAAAGTACATTTTGATAATAAAGTGATATTTGTAGTTAATAATAATAATAATAATAATAATGTTTATTCAAAATATTCAAAGTACATAAATGATATATGATATATGATATACACAGTATAGATACAGATTATGTGCGGTGACGATGACTCTAGTTTCAAGCTTTTTGTTCACCTTTAGTCTCCTTTAGCACATTATTTAGCTAACTGATCTGCCTTTTCAATACCTGCAATTCAGTTTTTAAATTTATCATTGAATTTCTTCAGAATTTTGGTTTTTGGTGGAATAGTCCATATATATTTCCTAAAAATATTGCTTTTCAAATATTTAATAAATTATTTCACTTTTGTGATTTGTGGTGGAATAGACTAGTAGACCAAAAATCAATATTCTGGATGTATTTTACCGCGAAATTTAAAATTTTGAACTGTCTTTAAATAAGAATGAGAAAGGTTCCGGCAGGTCTTCTCTCATCGTCTGTCGACAAAGCAGTATTAGTAGAACTGTGCAGTAATCCATTGATTAAATTTTTTATACTTGTTTAAAAACAAAAGATGCCGTTTTACCTTAAGAATCTGGATTACTGCACAGTTTCTTGGAGGACAGTTTTTGGAGTTCCTATACAAATTACTGGGAGTAACAATTCCTTGAAAGTCTGCCTGTTTCTGGGTCACAGTTCCTGTGTGACAGGCAAGTACCTGTGGGACAAACAGTTCCTGATTAATAGGAAACTTCCTTAATACCGGTTCCTGTGGACAATCCGTAGTACCTACATCGACATCTTCATCATCAACACCATCTTCATCATCAACATCATCTTCATTATCAACGTCATCTTCATCTTCATCTTCAAACAATTGTACTTTTGATAAGTATTTTTTTTATTTGCTACTAACCTTTTTTTATGTAAATTTAAAAACCGTAATTATATATGTACATTTTTCTTTTACTCTGTTAGTTTTATTTATTATACAGAAACTTTAAGTTCTTTTTTTTGTTTAAGCAGATTAAAAGTTAGCTGACCATTAAATTTGATTTTCTTTCAAATTTTCTTTTTAGGAAAGAAAATTAGTGGCGCCCTGAAATAGCTTTTTCTGTTTTTCTAGTTATGCCAAAATTAATTTGTTTTTCTTAAGATTAATAAGGTAACAAAGCCCTGCGAATTGGCTTAGTTTACCTCCAAATTTAATAGGTTAGTTAGGCAAGAAACTACAGATAAATCACATTATGCAAAACACCTACTTGACACTAAACATTCAGTAACACCTAACACAGAACCAGAAATACTACATGTTTGTGATAAGAAGCAAGAACTGGACTTCCTCGAAGAATTAGAAATTAGAAGACACTTAACAGACCCACAATATGAAGTCCTCAATGAACAGCTGAATCTAGGAAGTTCTCCATTATTAAACTGTCTTCTTAAGTAATAATTGTAAAGATCAGCAGATATAGTTTTCCTGGTTTCCTATATCATTGCACAGTTATACTGATCTTAAATGGGACAAAGATATCCAGAATATCCCCATAGGGCTAATAATATCAAAGCTACTATTTGTAAAATCTTCTTCTTTTTTCTATTCATATATATTAAGTCAATCACTAGATAGGGCACTATTTGGACTAGCCAAATATATATCAAGTATACATCATGTCATAAGTAACTTCTGTCATTCTGACGATGATATTTATATCGAAACAATTGTCAATAATTTACTTGCAATTTACAAATTTTTACAAATATATTGTGGAGTCATTTAGAAACAGTTAGTTTCATTTAAAACCATACATTATTCACTTTTATTTTTTTTACGTCTTGCAACATCATAATTTCATATGAGAAATTGAGCAACTTTTGTTTCATTGGCGCTAAACTTCAAACAACTCAAATACTGTTTCATAGCGTCTAGGTGGTCACGGAACGAGAGATTATTTAACCGACTAGACACCAACGTTGTCAAATTTAATTTATTGAAGCTAGGCACTCCCCAAATTTAGTAGTTGAGGTGCGCATGCTTCCAAGCAGCCTAAATTTGACAACGTTGGCGCTTATCGTTCATCTTCGGGAAGCCATGCTGCGTGACTACCTAATAGTTAGTTGCAATCCCCTCATGTTACGTCACCCATATTAATGACACTGCTGTCTCTTGCTATCATGCTGAGGGATACTTTACAGTTTTCTATAAGTCTAGACCTAGTTTTTAGATTATTGTATATACACACTTCGATGGCTAATCTTCTGACTAAGCAAACTCCTGAGAAAACCGCTTATTGGTATCATATGATCAATAAAAAGTTAAGTCACTTTATAATGATTATTACTCCCAATGAAAATACATTTTCTTGATAGAAAAAATCGATTTTACGACCACCCGAAAAAGATATTTAAAACATTTTTATATTTCTTGGATTTTAAATTTATGGCAATCGGCAAATTAGATTGAAGTTTTATATCACCTTTATTACCCTCTCGGCTATGAAAAAAGAATTTAGAATTTGTTTTTATTGACATTTTTCTGTATCATTCTATATTATAAAAGCAGCAAGGATCCTTTTTTACAATTTTAATTAAAAGTTCCATCATTTAGAAACCAGATGATACCCACAATACATCTAATTCTCATAATTGCATTTAAACATTCTTCCAGCCTCTGGAACTAAATACGCCCATCATATTTTCATATTTTCCTTGTCGTAATTGTGTAAATGGGATGACTTGAATAAACTTTTCGCAATTAGGAATTAAAGAAATAAATGAAGACGGCATAATCGATGTGTTAATTTTATTTAAATAACGAATAAGGTACGATAGTAAGTATAAAAAATATAATTTTACGGTAAGTTACGGCTTCAGATAATTTTCGGAAAAAGCGAGTAATTTGTAGCGTTGTTTCAAATTTCTAGCTCGCACGTGTGGATTGATTATTTCCACGGTATAATTTGCTGGAAACCAACCAGTTTGACCGTCTCGTAAACGTTCACCGTGAAACCAACCTAAAAAAAATTTATTACTCCTAAAATACGTGAATTTCATAGTGCTAGTAGAGGTACTACACCGGTTCTGGCTAATGGTCGAGGCGCTAACATAGTCAAGGTTAAAAATAAAGAAAATCCTAAGAGGGGTTCACAGCGACCGTGGGGCGACGACCCAGCACTGTAGTAGAACGCGTTTGATGCGATAATTACAGTCAAGCAAGGTCGGACATGGTTAGTTCTTGGATGGGTGACCAAGCCAGGGAAAACCATCGTTTAGGGCCCGTACAGCCTGCAGCGGACTAGCATATCACAGCTCGCAGGCATTATACCAATGAGCAAGAAGTGTAATGTAGATATGCCGTCTTTCGGAGGAGACGTAAAACCGAGGTCCCGAGTCCATGGATGTTGGGCTCGTTAAAGAGCGCTACCACGGGCTGGAACACTAGTGAGTTCGCCAAAATTTCCGGTTAGGGGTAGAGTGCTCCCGGCGTCGGTGATTAGCCTCAGTCACAGAAATAGACCGACGTTAAATAACAGAATGAAAAAAAAAACAGAGACCGTGCAGCAATTGCACGGTGAGCGAACTGCTCATGTCTGTGGAATGTTCAAATGGTATTATTTAACCACTTCCCAGACAAATGCAGTCCTCTTGCCGTCAAGTTGCCACACGGTAGGTGTGAACTGTGATTTTCTCAAGGAGATTCTCATATTAGCGCCTCCGCCACGAGCCAGAACCGGTACAATACCTCTACTGGTGTTAAAAATGAGATTCGATATGAGCCGCAAAACTTTTTTTTGTACGAAAACGTACCATCTGTCATTTTTCTCAGTACATTAATTACATCTCCTCTGGATAAGGATAATTCGTCAGGCTGAGTGCCACTGTAACAATGCAATGCTGTCACTTGGGGACAATCCCAACATTCATACAAAGTTTCGTCAGGATTCTCTGATTTTGGAGGACTGAATGCTTCGATCCATCGTTCTTTATCAGTTTCTGTTAACGCCGATAACAACTGTAAAAAAGAGAGATCGTTACAACAGTTTATCTGAACAATAATTTTGAAAAAATATGTAGATATACTTTGGCAAGTTTATCTGAAACCGTGAAAGGAATGCAGTCGAAAACGTTCGACATTGCCACGTTTAACTATAAAAAAATAGAAGAACTGATTATGTAGTGATAATAATTATAAATGGGTCTTTTTATTATTAACAATATTAAAAATATGATTAAACGTTAATTTTATAATGTACTTGTTTCCTTGGATTTATTCTATTAACATTATTTTCCAATTTATGAATATTAAAAGAGAACACTTTTCCAAATTTGTTATGGGATTCTTAAAGCTCTGGCAACGTTGTACGAAAACCATAATGACCACACCCTCCGATTACATAATTGGTAATTTTTATCGACCAGGTTACTTCTTATTGGAAAGCGCGTGCGTATGTTCTTCCCTCTCACTTCGTCAATTGACTGATATTGATTTATCCAGTGGTGTTCGTATTGTCAGTTACCTTTGTAATTTCAGTTTTACTTGGTAAAATAGGTACCGTACGCCATTTGTACGTTTGACAGATATACGCCATGTTTTTCCTCGCCTCTTACCGACGCCCCGTAGCTACAGATAAACTTGCCAAACTATATGGTCACTCGATTTTATTCTAAAAATTGAAGAACTTGTCGCGGGACACACGGTAGGAGCTTTAGTTCCTTTTGAGCAATAATCAAATTTTTTGAAACAATAAATATATACACATATTAATATAAGAATTTATTTCACTCTGGATGAAACTTCATCCAGATAATGCTGACAATCTACATTTTACGCCGAGAGACTAGCTCTGAGACTGAGGAGAGAGCGCGAGAGCCCACGCGCTCAAGGCACATAACGTAACAACGTAACGTAACGGTCAGATAAACCTAACATAAAGAGCTGAAGTTCTAAAAAGATTCATTTATTACTCACGCATGCGAGAGTAATAAATACCAAGGTACAAGTACAAAGCAAAAACTTTATTCCCAAATCTTCATACCCACTAATTACTCGTATTGTTTATTAATCAAATTAATTGTAAAATTTGAACAACCAATGAACTGAATATGTGGGACTGAAATATGCAAGTTTATTGGAACTTTAGTTCTTTACGACATAACTATTCAAAAACAATTCAAGATAAATTACAAGCTAGTAAAAAACATATAAATAATAATAATAATAAATATTTGGTACATTGACCAAGCGAAAAAAATTAAACTCATGTATCTTAGCTACTTGCAAAATTTCACCATTTGTTAAGCAAATAAGCATGGGCTTCCCGTTTTAACTGTAGGTACTTAATTGGCCGAGTGCATTACTGTAGAAATGCCAAGGTGCTTTATATACATGAATGTTTCTAATGAGCTGCCATTGTGGTTACACATAATGTACCAAAACGTACATTATAATATTAATTAAATAAACATGTTTGTGCATTTTGCGTGCACACTTCCGTTCTTAGATATGGTATAATTTCAACTCTGTTGTGTTAAACTTATCTAATTTAGGTAATAACATTTCCGGGAAAATATTTCACATTAAAGTTGTAACTATGCAAATGAATAGTTTGCTTATAAAACTTGGCTTTCGTATAATATAATACTTTACACGTTTTATACCTAGGAACATAATTTAAATGACTAGCAACCACACAATTTCATATAATATGTGCATTCCGTCGTAAATTTGGACCTAGTATAATTTTATTTGTAATAAAACTGAGAAGAGAGGAAACAAGACTGATTGTGCAACGTTTTTAATTAAAATATATTGTTTTGTTGTTTTCATTTTCAACAGTTTCAATTTTTACAGCTTCGATTGAACCTTAATCTTTTTTTAATTTTGTCGCCCACCGCAGCAGAAATTTGGTTTCATCTCAGTTAAACTCTATTAATGGCTATTTGTTTATTTTTGTTGTATTTTGTTAGTATTCATCTCACTCAGTCCCAGTACTTCTAACGAAATAATTTTTAAAACCGGCCATGATTTTTTTCCAGTAGTGTAACATTTAGGCAGACACTTTTCAATGGCCATTTGACATTCCCCATCTCCATATAAATCTCTTAAATAAATCATTGTTTTCTGTTTGTATAGGTATATATTTTGACTTTTTCTTTCTTACTGAGATCCATTTCAATAACTTTATATAAAAAATGTCAATTATCAAACATATTAGTTGTCATTTTCATAGCTTACTTTAATAAAGTATCTTTAATTACTAAAACTCAGATTTTTTACATTTCATGACTCAAAAACGGTACAAGGTAAGGGTAACATGTTATATATTTTAGAAATCAGAAAAAAAAGTCCATTCCAAAAATGTGAAAATATACAGGGTGTCCCATTTAAAAAAAAAACTATTATTTTTTGTATCCCCTTAAATTTGCACGCTACTGAACTTTTGATTAAATATTAAGAAAATTCAGTTGTAACCCAACAACTTTTATATGAGACTTTTTCTTCTAAAAGTAATAACGACGATGATAGGGGGTGGGTAATTTATAATGAATAACCCTGTACCTACTGTTTCTCATGACTCACCCTGTATCTTTATATCTGTTGTGCTTGATTTGGCTCAACTTTTAACTCATAGTCAAATTGATACTCACCAGCTCTACGACTTTTTTATTATAGTTCTCCAAAATTGACAGATACAAAAGATTTTTATCCTGCACATCTTTTTTCCTCAGATCAGGAAACACGTCTACACTTCTCAGTTCTATTAAATTTCTTGGGCAATAGTACATCACCGTGTATGAAAATTCACTGAAAATAATACAAAAAACTTGTAACATTCAAAATTGTTAAAAAACGATATGGGAAATAAATAGCTATTTGATAAACTTACCTCTTCTTTTTACTGACGACAAACAAATCATTAAATAAGAATAAGTACAAAGTAATTTTGCTAAACCTTCTTCCAAAAGTCATGCGAGAGTCTTCATGTCTTGGTTGGTAACGTAACATCGAACCTGTTCTGATAATGTGCCTACCTTCAATATTTATTTCAATTGGAGGCACATCTTTATCAAATTCTAACGACTCGGCTATTTTTTTAAGCTCCAGCTCTTGTTCTTTTTTCCTAGCAGCTTCGTTGCATTGAGTAACAGTCTAAAATATAGTTTTAATTAAAAAAGAAAAAGATTTTCATTCCAAAATTTACCTTATTCAAATTTGCTAAAGCATATTGGCACGTGAGATATTCTGGATCAGACTCGGAAAGTCTTTTTAAAATGGCATCTACTAATAGAGGCCATCTTGTTATTCGTTGCATTGGTAACATTAAAAATGAGTATAAAGATAAAAATTGGCAGGTAGGACTAGATTCCAATTCGTTCAAAAATATCGAAAAGTCGGGTCTTTCCCTGAAAAAAAAAAAATTTTTACTTATTTTTATTCTTTTAAACACAGTATAGAAACGAACCAGTATGTTATCTCGTAACGTCACACTCCCGAGTTCTCTGTGACCTACAACGTCGTTCGGATGAGTATCTCATCCGGCGGCCAACCAAAGTGCAAGTGGTGAATTTGCGAATAACACTATTTATTTTACAGGGCTTATATTTTTTTTGCAATGGATACCATTAAAAAGAAGAAAACAGGTGGTGTGTGTGTAAACCAATAAATATTTTGTATGAGACTATTGTTTTATTCACTCATCAGTGTACTGTTCTACAATATTTAAGAAAAAACATTTAACACGTTCAAGTTATTTTAAAACTTATGCTACCTACGCCTATGGAAAAGTAAAATGAATCGTAAAGCGATCCGTTCAAGGTCATCAAAAGCTCTGGCAATTTATGAATGAAATTTATAATAGTAATACTACTGGTTCGTTCCTATACTTTGTTTTAAACATCAATTATTACTTACTTTAATTTATTGAGCGTTTCGTTGATCACAACTTGGTTACTACAGTAAGGTACGTATACATGAAAATTTTCTACAGCATGCTTTTGCACTAAATCGCAAAGACCCTCTAATAAAACATTGTTCTTCCAACATTTTTCGAAGTCGTGTAAAATTTTCCTTGAACATGCCCTAACTGAAAACAAAATGTCATTACAGAGGCAAAAATACTATCAGTAACTTCGGTCTAGAATAGAAAATAGAAACTCTTACCCGTCCTAATGTTTTCAAAAAGAATATCAAATTCTTTTTCGTTAATAATATTTGATTTCTTGAACCTTTTTTCAAAGTGATCTGCTAACACGTTTAAGGAGTGTAAGTAAGAAGCTTCCGAAGTGATTATTTCGAATTTAGCTTCTTGCAGCTTCTTTTGCTGTGAACTCAGCGTACCTGCAAATACATCAGGAAAATTAATACACTAATATTACTGTAATTTCGTGTAATTAAGTGTCTGTGGTAGCCCAATTCTTAATCACGCGTCCATACAAGTCCTAGAAACATATTAAGCGGAAGCAACAACTATTTCTCTGGTTATGTGCCCCGATAGACATTGAAGATAAAATTAAGGAATCCTGGTATACCATATACACAAAAAATCTTATGGAACCGTCCCGATTACACAAGTACGACAAGGAAAATATGAGAAAAACAGCTTAAAAGAGAGAGAAAGAATAAAACTGTGCGCGCGAATCGAGGCGTGTACCCAGGTCCAGGACGAATGTTGATTGTCCTTTACAGAGAGAAAGAGAATTCACTAGTAGTTGGTGGTATTCAGTATGTTCCCAGCATGGAAGGAGTGAGGAGGAGGAGGAGTGAGGAGTGAGTGTTGAAGAAATAAAAAAATACAATCATTATTACGTAGCCTGTACATCTTAAAATCCAATTTTGTCAACTTGATCGTTTTTGACCAACTTACCAAGGTAAACATAATTTAGAATGGATTTTTATTTATATTTTTTGAAGAAGTTTATATTTTATGTTTTAGAATAGGTGTAGATACCTACTTAATTTATTTTTTCAATTCAATTTATTAATGGAAGGGATTTTTAGTTTATGAATTATGGTTTTCTCAAGAAATACTTTTTTATTTCAAGTTACAAAGGCTAAAATAATATCCTATTGTGGTTAGAAATTAATGGTCAACTTGGTCAGAAACGATCAACTTGACAAAAATGAATTTTAAGATGTCCAGGTTACGTAATAATGATTATATTTTTTCATTTCTTCAACACCCTCACTCCTTCCATGTTGGGAACGTACTGAATACCACCAACTAGTGAATTCTTTTTCTCTCTGTAAAGGACAATCAACATTCGTCCAGCTCCTAGACCTGGGTACACGCCTCGATGCGCGCGCACAGTTATTCTTTCTCTCTCTCTTAAACTGTTTTACTCATATTTTCCTTGTCGTACTTGGTAGTCGGGACGGTTCCATAAGATTTATCGTGATTTGTATGTACAATATAAAACTTACTTAGTACAGATGATTTCATTACTTCGGGTATTTCACACCAAAGACTTCTAGTAAAAGTAATTGTTCTATTATTTGATTGTTCCAAGATATCTGATATCACTGAAGATGAAATATAATTTTCATTCATTTCTTCTCTTACATCTTCGTAAATATCATAATCTTGTTCGGACGATGTGTCTCCATCGCAGGCGGACTAAAAACAATTGAGATATAGTGATTTGTGGCAAAAACTATTTCGCGAACTTACTTCGAAGATGGCGGCGTCGTAAAATTGATATAATGGCTCGTCCTCGAAGAATGTTATGTCATGGGAAGCATACGTTACGGAAGAATCATCCTTTTTCGAATCATTGCTACTGTAACTATACATGCTCTGATTGTTATAATTACTTTCATTTCCGGAATTCGCATGAGTAATGTTACTTTGCTCGTTGTTGTTTTTGTTCAATTTAAAATTTAGTTCTTCGATGACACTGTAATTAAAAAAAAACATATACTGGGTGGGGCAATCTTCTGACATCGGTGGATTAAATCGTTGTGGTGAGAGATAAAACTTTAAAGTTTTGTGTGAGCTAATACAGTTAATAAGGGCACATTTAGAAAATACTTTCGATTCTACAGGGTGCTCCAAAACCACGTAGCAGCACAAACTTACTCATCGAGAGCTTTACAAAAATATAGCATTCTAATATATTATATGGGTGTTTTAAAAAGATATGGCCAGTTATTGGCAAAAAGACCTCCTCTTTAACACTCTGCTAAACAGTAAATCAAAATAAATCAACAGGTCTTTGTATTCGATTGTCATTCACATATCATTGGCTGTGCTCAGTATTAATTACTTTTTTATCTATGGCTTCTTTAATACAGGGTGAAACAAAACGCAAATCAAGCAATATCTCAAAATTTTTAAACGAATCACCCTACAAGTCTTTTTACAATTTGTTAGTACAATTAATAATCTTTCAAACGATGTTGTACATTTAGGGTATAAGTTAATGGAAAATCGTAAATATTTTATGATAATGGTCAAAAACAAATATTTCACGTACACAAATTAAATGGTATTAAATTTTTACATGCAACGTCTAAGGCATACATTTTAATCGTAATTTTGGATGCATCTAAAATATATTTCACTTCTACTCTTACCATTAGAGGAAGGAAAGACTTAATCGGAAATATGTTGGAAGCTATATTTTTGTTTACTGTGAGTAGGCTGGTGACATTATAGTACTAATAAATATAAAAGCAGTTTGCTTATGCTAAATGTTCAGAATGGCGACCATTTACTACCATACACTCCTCAATTCTTTTCTAACATAGCTGGAGTTATTGTGGAAAATGCGTTACGAATCCTTTCTTTCATGTCTTTTCTGGTAGTAGGTTCTGTTTGATACAAAAGGTGCTTGATATATCCCCATAAAAGGAAATCCATCGGTGTGAGATCTGGAGATCGAGGAGGTCACGAAATGGGTCCAGCACGTTCTATCCACCTGTCGGTAAAATGTCTGTTTAACCACCGACGTACACAACGAACGTAATGTACAGATGCTCCATCTTGTTGGAACCACAAGTTAACTCTTGTGTTTAAATCAACTTCCCCCAATAATTATCCCAAATGTTTTTTCAGAAAATTGTAATACCTTCTTCCAGTGAGGTCGCCATTTTGAACACTTGGCATAAACTATACTTTTTATAATATGTCAATGCTTATTTATGTAAATGTAAGTTTTTTTATAATGTTGGTTTCCAAAAATGTTAGTTTTTTTTAAAAAAAAAAAAAGGGGGATATTGATAAAGGACAATATTTGTTTATTCATTCATTTGATTGAGTTGTGCCCAACAGCCCAGGCATTTGAACTGAATCTTTGTGCCATTTCCCATGTTATCTACTCCCATTACAAAAGCTGTACAGATTGAAGAATAGAAAACTTCAAATGAAAGTTAGTTCTACATACCTTGAAAAAACCCTGGCTTTTTCCGTTTTCTGTACATTATTCGCTCTATTCGTAGATTTACCAAGTTCTTTTTGTTCTTCTTTGGTTTCAGCTAGAGGAGGTTTTGAGTAGAGTCCTATTTCTGTATACCAAGACGTTCTACTATTTCCATTATTTTGATCATTAGTTTTAGGAATCAAAGAAGACTTTTCAGTGCTTTTTTTGGCTTCTTTTTCTTTCATTATTTTTTCTATTACTGTAAAAAAAATAACTTCAAATATGATTCATTTAAACAAAAAGTCTACTTCACCAACAATGGAAAAAGTTATAATTCATGAAGCTTTTGGGTTTTCTACTATCAAATACAAATCCCCCATTAAAAGTTACATAAGTTACGTCTATGTGTGTTGGTAATTTGGTTCCCGCCAGGTAGTGAATTGTGCCAACGAAAAAGAAGGTCTGGTAAGCCAGTAAAACTGTAACATAACCATCAGACAAAAAGCGAAACTTCGGAAAAACAAAATGAATCAGCGGAAGCCATCTTTTAAATTAGTTATATGTCATACAATCACATGTGGACCCCTTTCTTTTTGCATTCACAATCCCAAATTAGATTGCAGCCTGCTTGTAGGCTGATATTATTTTTTCAAATGATCTATTTCATGTGTATATTTGACAGAAATGGATACTGATAGAAACATAAATATTTATTATGATTCTCAGTATATGCTCGAGTTAGCTGTCACTTTCAAGGTTATTTATTTTTGTCTCTATCAAATAATTGACGTCTTTTGCTGGATGAATTCCTTTTTCTATATTTATAATCAGATTAGTGCAAATTCATCAAGTGTTTCACGTACATTCTTCTCAAACTTTTCGTAAAATTATTAGACAAAGCATGGTATGGAAACAATCTCTCTTGCCGAAGGATAATAAAAAAAAAACTAAGTTTGAACTTTTAGTTGAGAAATGCCTTCTTAATGGATGTAGAGCTCTTTAAAGTTGGCGCTTTTAAGTCAATTGTCCAAAATGCCATTACCGTAACATTTCAAACTTTATACACTAACTAAGCTTTTAATGAAGAAGCTGTAAATTCCATCCGTCGACTTCGCTCACAAATCGTTTACAACAGAAGGATCAACAAACAATAATTCTATATAGTCCAAATGCAAATATCATCGAAATACAAGCATATACAATGTGTATCAATCTTGGAGAAAATATGATTCTTTAAACAAGAGCCCAAAACTTTTCGAATATTTTCAGTTTTTACGTCCTTTGAAATATATGAACTTTATCACCGCTCTGTAGGCTACAGTTTTCTCACAAGCTTCTTGACTCGTATACTCTTATACTCCGCAGACAGCCATTCAATGCAAAAACAATAGGAGGAACTGGGAAAGGAGTGTTCGGGACAGGAACCAAACACTCTGAAAGCTTGAGAAAAACCCCAAGTATCTTTCAAGCGGAAATCCACGCCATAAGAAAGTGCGCCCAGTTCAATATTCATAAAGGATACAGAAGACAAAGGATGATCATAATGTCGGATAGTCAAGCAGCCATTCAAGCACTGAGCTCTTGTGTAATCAGTTCCAGAATGGTGTGGGAATGCCTAGAATGAACTAGGCGAGAACAATATAGTCACCTTAGTTTGGATTCAAGGACACACTGGAATAGAAGGAAATGAAATAGCAAATGAACTAGCAAAGAGGGGGACTGAAATACCTTTCTGGGGGCCTGAACCCTTTTGCGGAATCAGTCCCAATGTAATATTGGAAGAAATAGGTGAAGCCGAGAAAAAGAAAAGATCTGACCATTGGAAAGATCTAGTAGGGCTTATACAATCAAAGACTCTTCTGAGTGACTACAACCTGTTGAGATCAAATGAATAAGTCGAAGTAAAACTGCGCTAAGAGTTTTAACAGGGATCCTAACGGGATATTCTCGCCTGAATGGTCACCTGAAAAAGCTCAAAATAGTGGAGGAAGAAGAATGCAGATGTTGTGGCATAGAAGAAGAAGCCTTAATCCACATACTTTCCAACTGCACAGCTCTTCAGAATCCTAGAGCACAGCCCCTGGGAGATTACTGGATAGAAAAGGAACATTTACCTAAGTTGAAGCCTGCAGACATACTAAAATTCCTTCGGGAAATAGGACTAAAGGAGCTACTAGTTTCTGAGACTCTCCACAGGAACTAAATGCAAGTAAGGGGGCACAATAGATCTTTTAGGTCTCAGTGAATGTCACCCCAAATACATACATACGTACATACTCCGCAGACAACCACTCTCTTCCGTCCTGTATTTATAGACGAAAATCTGCAGGATAGCAAATCTAGTACTACTTCAACCATATAAATTGACTTTTGTAACCTTGAATAATCTAAGCATCTACATTTTAATATTAATTCCTTACTCACCTGTTTGTTTCGGAGGAACTGGAGGAGGGGGCATTTTCGGTCTTACTATTTTAACCTTACTAGAATTAATCGAAGTTAAAGAAGGAGAAGAATTCGATATGTCTTCATTCTTTTCGTTTTGAAATTCTACGGGATCTGGTAAATAAAAAACGCTCCTTCTTTGGTTTTCACTATTATTATTATGAGTATCGAAATAACTGGATAGATTCGTGACTGACGCTGAAAGAGAAATACTTCTTCTAACTCTACTCAATAAACTATCAGGTTTAATATTGTCTCTCTGCGAACTTTCATTACACTGGTTTTTTTGAGCTTCATTTGTAGATTCATTTGGAATAATTATGGATGGTAGTCTATCTTCGTTATCTTCTGAAACATAACATTCAAAATATTAAAATTATAATGTAGCGACACCCTAATACAGTGTTCAACTAAAAATATATTCTTGGTAATGCATTTCAGATGGTTAATTCTAACGGAACAAATTACTGTCAAGATAATAGTATCATCCTGAACTGGGCTTGTCGCAACTTTAAAACTAGTTAGTTTTTCAATAGGTTGTAGTTTCACTTACTTTTTTCTTCATCCAGATCGATCTGATATATTTTTTTGGAGAATCTTCTTAAAGATTTCGTAATGTCTCGAGAAAAGTTCTTTTTGAATCGACTTATGTTTTTTGTGAATTTATCGAATCCTTTAGTATCTTCACTGACGGGTTCAGGAGGTAACGGATTATCAGCTACGTCGTGATGCCTCAACTCTACTTGCTGAAACTTAATAAATTACAATTAGATTTTCTACCCTTAAGTTAAGTTAAGTTAAGCATAAATGTAAGATTAATATAAGAAATCATATCAATCGTAAACATAGAATAAACCATTCTAGATCACCTGACTTTGACAGGTCGGCCATATTGTTCTGGGAGACAGCCGATTAATTGGAAGCCATTCTCACCATCGAGGTGGCACTCCAGGTGGCACATTGGCTTCTCCGAAAATTGTTTGTCTCCTCGAGTACAATGCCTCACAGTCAGATAAGATATGGGTCACGGTCTCGGTCTCCATGCCACAAAGTCTGCAGCTGAGGTCCCCGTTATATAACCCTATTTTATGCAGGTGATCTTTTAACGGGGTGTGACCCGTTAAGTAACCTGTAATAATTCTTAGCTTATTCCTACTGATATTCAGTAGTTCTTCGACCCGTTTTACACATGTGTCACCTTTGAAGGTTTTACTGTGTACCTGCTTTGGAGTGTTCCTCCACTGAAGTCTATGTTGGCTTTGTACCAATTTTTGTATTTGCCCTCGGACTACCTCTTTGTGGTCCCAAGAGCTGGTTCTGGTCCAACATATGCTGTTGCTGAGTTGCGTTGCGTTGCGAGTTCATCAGCTTGTTCATTTCCAGAAATACCGTTATGTCCCGGCACCCACACTAGTCTTATTTTAATGTGGTCTGCTAGTTCATTTAGTTCTTTCTGGCATTCTTCTACCAGTTTGGATGTTACCTTGCGGCTGTTTAAAGCTGCAAGGGCTGCCTGGCTGTCAGTATGTTCATCCTATGAGAGTCAGTTCTATGTTTGTTAATTCTGACACATTCTATGATAGCATTAATCTCTACCTGAAATACAGAGGTATGTTCTATCGTCTGTGATCTACCAATATTTTTTTTAGTAAACATGAGGTTAAGCAGTTTCGTCTCTTATATATATATTGTTTGTATTTTATAGACTAATAATGGCAATTAATAATAATAATAATGTGCAGCTTATAAAAATGGCATAGCCACACGTGTTGAGTGACATTTGGTTTGTTTTGTAAAAATATTCCGAGTTACTGCTTCACCTTACTTGTTTGCAACATTCCTTTGTAAAATCACGAAGCTATTTACACGGTAACTATAAATTTTTGTACAGTTTATCACTAGTAGGAATCTTTTAACCGAATCCCATCAAATTATACACAACATAAAATAATGAAACATTGTAGATAGGCAGTAAATAGTTCGAACACGCGGAATTAATATTATTATTGCTCCTAAATTGACTTTATCCTACATCTTTTTTCTTGGTCATTTAATTCTTCCAATTTTGAGGCTCTCCCATTCTTTTTTGCGCTCACCCACTTCCTTATCGCTAGTCAAGTGAATTTATTCAGCGCCGTCCGTTACATCGTTAAATATTTGCTAAGAACTAGTTTATGCATAAAGAGAATACAAAAGAAATACAAAAAATGGGAACTGTAGTCTGAAATAATAAAATAAAATGGATCTACAATTACGAACGATTAAATAATGTGTAGATTTAAAAAGTATGAAGTATCTAATAAAACTTACCTCGGTGATATTGTAATAATCAGATTCAGTATCACTTTCGAACGAATCGTATTCTACGTTTTCATATTCCGGAGTATCATCGGCATTTTCATCATCATTATCATCGCTATTTGTATCTGTAACAAACAAAAAATCAGCACCTAAAATACAAGAGCAAAAAACATCTTAAGAAGACCACCAGGTGAAAATTCACGCCATAAAAAAGTGTGCCAAGCTCAATATTAATAAAATTATCGAACATAAATGACTAACGTCAAGTCGGATAGTAAAGCAGCCATTAAATCTAAAATGATATGGAAATACACCGAAAAACTTACTGAGGACTCCAGGACACACTGAAATAAAACGAAATGAAATAGCAACAAAGAGAGCAATGTAAATACCCTTCGGGAAAAAATCTAGTAGTGCTAAGACATACAAAAAGATGCTCCTGATTAATGATGCGAAGAAGGGAACGTTCGCGCATAAAAGCGAACTTTCTCGCAGGTAGAGAGTGAAGCATAAGCGAAGAGCACGTAAAAAATATGTCGCCTACAACTTGGTGAAAAGGCTATTGTTCCAAGTTGCCAAACTGTCACTACCACCGTCGTCGGCTGGAAAGGAAAACTTACATATATTGCGTGCAATATTAACTTAAATAATGATAACAAATTGCACCAGAACCAGCGCAAATGTCAAGAAGTTAACATTAGTGCTATTGAAAGTAGTGGAGCTGGTAGCACTAGCACTAAAAATACAGCTACTAATGTGTATGAGGAACCTGAGTCAAGCGACAATGACAGTGCTCAAATCAGTCTTCATGATACTGATTCCAGTATTGGTCCTGAAACGTATAGCGTATTAGAAGAGGAACAGGACCCACTAATATAATCTAGTTTATTTTTGGTCTACATTTTTTGTATTTTATATAGTTTTTAGTATTTTATATAGTATTTTCATCTCTACAAAGTGCAAAGGCGAAGAACCGAGAAGGCCACGATTGGACAAAAGGCTGTTTTAGATATACTTATTCTTTTTTTAGTTTTGTTACCTTGCTTTCAAGATTAAACTGAAGTTTCCACATTTACTATCATATGCGTTGTGCATTAGGCTTTGTTGTTGTTTTTATCATTATTTTAAATATATACTTTTTAAAATTGAAGCGTTTTTTCTTAGCGGTGCTCATTTGTGCTGAAAGCATTTTGAGCACAAATACAAAAAAATTCAATCAACGACATTTTTAGATCCAGCATAAAACACTGCTATATTTTTTTGGAAATTATCATTTTGGCTTGTCTATGCTTGTTCGAGCATAAATGCTCACTCTCACTACTCCTAATAGACTACAACCAGATGAGAATGTAGGAATGCCTAAACCAGACAACGACTGAGTTTAAGTATTATTTTTTCACCCTGTACTTTATCAAGAAGCAAAAATGTACTTAGTTAAGCGAAGTTATTTCTTCCAAGTTGCATCTGAAGCTTTGCTCTTCCCTTACTGAAGACTTTATAGCTTGTAAAAACAATGTTTTTGAGTTAAAAACCGTTAACAAAAAAGATTTTCAGCTATAACTGTTTTGTTCTATTCAACGTTTGTATGCTTATTGAACCAAAGCTTAAAATAAACGATCAGCTTCGTTTTATCTGTGTTGCACAAAACAGATAACCAACACACGTGCAGTACTTACACAGAGCTGCAGATTATGGTATTGTGGAATATGCTAACAACGAAACAGCCGAACAGAATGTGACTAAACACCATATATATTAGAGAAATAGATAGTAAAAATGTCATTAACGATTAATTTAGAAATTAAAAGTATAGATAAGTGGTCAGTTACAAAGAAAGTAAAATATAATATTGAGGTTACCATCTGTTTTTGGAATTATTAACTGTCTGTATCTTATATTGTCACCTGTTGAAAAAGGAATCATAATTTCTTGTTAATTTATACAAAAATGGAAATATTGAAGCTTTCTGTATCTGTATTTCTTTATATCGTTCTACATAGTTTATTATACTTAAGCTGTTAATAAGTTTACAGGGTAGGGTGATTCACGTAGTAGCCCCAAACTTTTTCTTCATTTTAGTCAATGATGGAGACAATATTCTTAATTGATACACAATGAAATAAAAGAATTGAAACAATAATTATAATAAATATAAAAGTTTCAGTGTTCTGGAAAATTAATTATTTAAGCATCTTAACCTCTAAATGAGAATAAAAAAAAACCTCTAAATGTGGACATCTATTCTAATCGTTATATTGATAAATCTACTGGCAATTAAATCATTTATGATTGAAATATAATTATAGGCATAGGTTTTCATCACTTGCATTTCCTATTGAAATTTGAAACATCTTTCAAATTAGAACAGGATTTTGTGAATCCTCTTCCCCCCCTGTTGAGAGGTAGTGAGATTTTTCAAAATTTGTGCTTTGGTTGTAAAAGCGTTAGATTTATTTAGAAAACAAAAACAATTTAAGTACGAGCAAAGACTAGTATTCGAGAATATTACCGTAATCTAACATCACAGTGATAAAATTGTGCTAGATTTCAAGACCCGTTTTTCCAAGACCTCCCCTTCCCCTTAAGTGAGATTTGATAACGTTCGGCTAGAAACCCACCCCCCTGGGCACGTGATTTTTGAACACCCCTGCTGCAAAGTGAACTTGTTTTTGCATTAGATATGACACACTGATGAAAATTATAATTGAAATAATGACGTACCTATCTTTAATTATTTCTTCAATAGTTTCTAGAAACTATTGACAAGATACACTAAATTTAACATTTACAACACAATAATAGGACTTTCGATAATGTATGGAGCAGAAACGATAATAATGACAAAAAGAGATGAAGAGGAGTTGAGGATAGTAGAACGAAAAATAATGAGAACAATTCTAAGGCCAATAAAAACTGACGACAATGAATACAGACAACGTATGAATCATGGAATACTGAGAGAAATGAAGGGGGAAGATATAGTAAAGAGAATAAAGAGACAAATAATAAAATGGCTCTGACATGTATGAAGAGAAGGTAAGAGAGCAATGCTGCAGTTGGAACCAGGTGGTATAAGAAGGCAAGGAAGACCCAGATCTAAGTGGCTGAAGGAAGTGGAGGAGGATTTGAAATGGGTAGGAATCGTCAGATGGAAGGAAAATACGAGGGATACGATTCTATGGGAAAAAATAAGCCAGAAAACAATGAAATTAAGGAAATTGATCCACCCCAGAAAGCGGATCTGGAAAGCATTTATGCGGCGCAACCCCACAAGGGGTGTCTAGCCACTTTATATATATCTTCAATTATTTTGATAAAAAAATAGATACATACATATCAAATGGTTGCAAATTATTTTTTTAATGCCAATTCAATTTATAAACGGATCTTCTACTATACATTTATGTACTTAATTAAATAATTATATTGTGATAATGATGTGTTTGTATAACACTCTGTATTACTTGAAAGCTCTATCCAATATCGGTTTTGGTATTCCGTATTCACATCTTCACGATTGACAGGAAATTGATTAATTTCGTTAAGGCGAGAACAATTACGACCTATATGCCTCGGATAAGCATTGAATTACACTTCATCAGAAGACGTGACAGAAAGTTGAATCCTCAACACGATCTATCCCTTTGATTTGTAATTAAAATCATCATCTCCTGCACACCAAGTAGTTCAGTTGCACTGTCACTTGACAGTACATGAAATATGCAGTTCAAGTATATCATCGTTGGAGATAATGTTAATTTATGATTCGTATAAAAAATATGTAGCATTAGATTTATTTTTTACCGTTATATTTTAATAAACAGCCGTTCAGTGAGTTAAGTAAAATTTCTATACCAAGAAAGGAAGCAAAGGATCATATAATTTCATGAAATATTTTAAAAATTTTCACTGTTAGGCATCTATATACAAAAGTAAACAAAACTATGAAGAAAAATATTATATACATCATCTAATATTTATATTATAACCAAACTAATTCAGCCACGCCCAGTTAGAAAAAAAAATGTAGACATATCTTTTATGGAAGGTATTTTATAATTTAGATCGCTAGGTATGCAAATAATAATGGTTGTTACGTAATTTACACTCCGCATTGAGACTACTTTCAATCCACTATATACTATATTCTCAATACATTTTATACCGACAAGAAAACACAATGCTACTTTTTTTCCCGATAAGGTGCCCGTCAAAGCTACTTTAATGACTAACAAAAAAGGCAACGATTGAGAAAGAAATATTAACAAGTGAAAATACAGACTGAATAATAAATAGAATCTTATCAACTCATTCAAAGAATTCCCAAATGAGTGTTCGAATAGCAGCACTTTGTTGAATTAACGTTAGCATCATACTTTCTATACGATTGAGTAAAGAAAAACAGAACACAACAAGAAGAATAAAAAATTACAAGTTTGGAATTGTCTCCAGCTTTAATTATTCAGGAGAAACTAGTAAAGACCAAATAAAAGAAAGAATATTTAAAGAAGAGCATAATTAAGAAAGTATTAAAATCAAAATCGATCAGCACAAAAACAAAGGTACAAATGTATAAGACTTTGATCAGACCAGTCATTACTTAAGCGCTGGAAACAACAACTATAAACAAAAAATAAGAAGGAGATCTAAATGAAATGGAATGGATTGGATCTAAATGGAAAATCTAAATAGAAAGGATAATATTGAGAACAATACTTGGACCAGGCATAACAAGAGATGGAGAAATGAAACATAGAAATAGTAGAAGAAACAAAAGTGGAGAAAATATAGTGCGATATCCAAAAGCAAGGAGACTGGAATGGATGGGATACATTATGAGAAGAGCACCAGCAGAAATATTAATGAGAATAACAACATAAAAGACGAGAACAAGAGGTAGACCATCATCAAGTAGAGGAAGATATAAAGGCATTTGAAATAATAAACTGGAAAACAAAAGGCAGAGCCAGAAGAAAATGGAAAACCATAACAAAAGAGTCCAGGACAGATAAAATATGATAGTCTCACTGATATAAGGAGTAATATTTATTTTAACAAAATAGTTATTTTCCCAACAAGTGCGGAAAGTGATACTTTCCCGCACGCGACTGCAGTTGACCCGAACGACGCGAAGCGGAGTTCGGGCAAGCGGCCAAGGGCGGGAAAGTCACGTTACACATGAGTTGGGAACATTATTTTTTCTACGACCGTATATATAAAAAATTATACCAACCCATTTTCCAAAAATTATTTTATTTCGACAAACATATACAAAACATTAACTAAAATTTACTAATTATTATGAATATTAATATTAAAAACACAATTTTTGTTACATTCTGTAAATTACTTAAAATTGCCGTCCAGTGGAGTTATTTAATGATAACTGGCAAGTACCCCCGTAAGTAACCCGCATGCAGATGACGATGACGATGACGGCTTGTAGATGAAAGAATTTTATTTGATATATTTTTCTTCTGATTCTCGGAGTCCTCCAATTAGCGCTCAGCGACTATAGTTGTTTTGTGACACTACTTTAAAGAATGTACAGGGTTATATAAAAATATCTTCATTTTTTATATTTTCAAAAAATTAATAATGCAACAAAAAGCTAGAAAAGATGTATATTATAGTTGATGGACTATTTCGTAAATATTTATTTACCTGTTGTAACAATAGTTATAACTTCCGAACTAAAAAACTATCTAATAATAAGGTCAAAATTTGCATAATATCACTTTCAAGACTAAAATGCGTGCGGGAAAATGGGTTAAAACGCACGGTCGTAGAAAAAAGCTTTTATGTAATGTTTTGATCGTTATACTGAAAAAATTTTTGTGTAGCGTCGGGTCGTTGAGAATTTTCCGTCCTGCTTTTGATATTCATATGATTGGTTTTCCAGTAAAGTCTACAGACACAGAAAACTAATAATTATATAATTACCACTTATTTTTTCTTAACCATGGAGCATGATTATTAGCAGACCCACCCACCACTTATTATTACAACATTTTCATGTATTTACGTTGATGACTTCAAAAGTTCCCATTTCAAGCTGAAAATTCTTCATTCAAATTAAAAATAAATAATTTGCTTTTTCAATTGTTTTCTAGTTCTCATATTTATGATGTGGCATTGAAATTATAAAGCTATTATTACATAATTACCTAAACAAAGGTTAATAGTATCACTGGTAAATTTTGTTAAAATCATTCAATTACAATTTTTTTAATTATTTCTTATTATACATTGTAGCGTATACTACAAATTTAAGAAAAAAATGTTTTAAAGTGTGCCTGAAGATTCATTTTCTTTTATTCCAATTCAAAAGCGAAGGAATTTAATTTCACAAACATTCCTAAATTATTTTATGACTACAAGATATTTGTACTTAAAGCGGCTCTGGATTATTGCATTCTTTCGAAATCAAATCTCCCAGCGCTCATAGATAGAAAGATACTACGAAATTTTCCGCCGACATCAAGGAACTTGAAACAGTTACAACAAACAATTTCTTGTTTTCTGATGCATACATACATGAAATATCAACAAATACAGAGCGGTAATATCGAAATATTAAAAAATATCAAGAACATTGATAAGTAACATCAATGGAATCATTAGTTATTTCTATTATTGTCAATTTCTTCACTAATAAAGATAAAAAATAATGAAAACTATCCACAATTAATCAATCATTTCACCTGAAATAATCAATTAGCTTCCTGAATATCCCCAACTACATCACCATTATTATGCGACTGTATAGATCGGACCACCTTGCTCTTATATTTCGAAAGTCCATTCATCGCCACTGTCATTAACTTTACCTCGGACAATAGCGACAGTGAAAGTACTTTTAAAATTATGAGACATTTATTTCGCTGGCGAACGTGATGAGTGTACAAAGTGAAATTACAAACCACACCCTAGAAGAAGTGCATCATTTAACAAATTGAAGTATTAAAAAAAATTCATCCATCAACAAAATTATTCTCACCTCATGCAATAAAATATAGAAATATTTGCACGGGTCATCTTTTAAGTACAGTATGCTGTACATTGTTAAAAGTTATACTCTACTCTTTCAAAGTTGTTACAATTTGAGCGCAACTGAAACTATGTAAGTCCAACAGATACAGCATCTTAAACATGTCGAAGATGTCATCTTAAAACATTGGGAGACAATATACAAAATGTTTAGTTCGGTCAAGGGTTGGGCTTCCTTCTAGCTACACCTTCTTATTGCAGATACCACATTTCAAAACCTTAAAGTCACATATAAAGAAATAGCCTTCACTTGAAACAAATATCTTGTGGCGTTGTATGGTAGTGGAAAAAACGATTGTCTCCACGTTTGGCGTAATGGTATAATCGTCCAATCTGCTTCCAGCGCCAAAGTCAACCTGTATACGTCTGCCCCTAATCGAAAAGGCGCTGCCATAAGACTTACCACCAAATGTAGGAATGGTTGTAGGGAGAGAAAAAGGCCTAGCAACAGTGGACAAGAAGTCTGCAGGGACTGCTTTTGTTGAAATTCTCAGAGAAGAAAGATACTCCTCCCAGAATCTGTATCTGTAGAGTAGGGAGGGCAGGTGTAGGCCAAGACTCACCGAACACATACTCTCTGATCAACGACAACTCCGGACGATCGCATAAGACATGCCTGACAGTTTCATCTTCCTGTTCACACATCCTGCAAAGAGGTGTGTCCACTAGCCCTATAGTATGGAGGTGTTTCCTTAGTAGACAGTGGCCACTGTTAAACGTAGGTTTTTCCTGGTCATCGCCAAATATTTCTTCGGCGCCAGCTTCCCAGGGTCGCCCAGGGTGATCCTAGCAAGACTGCATCATTTGATTCCATCCCATCTCTTAAGGGATTAAGCATGGGTGTAACGTTTGGCTAGTTCCAAAATTGTCGAAGTCGTTAGGCCGTAAGTGTCACTGGGTTCTAAAATTTTTAGTCCAGCCGCTTCCCTGGCTCAAGAATCGGCAACGCGATTACCTTTACACCTGTCGTGCCCTTTAACCCACCTCAGGATAATACTGTTATCTGCCGAGGCGTTAGCTGAATCTTAGTTGCACTCTAGTACTAGCCCCGATGTAACACGTTGTCTGTTCAATGTTAATAGGGCATGTCTACCATCAGTGCAGATTGTTGTTTTTGCCAGAAATTCCTTTTCTGGATAGTTATTTTGCGGCAATTGAGATACCAGCCAGATCTGTTTGAACCAGAAAGTAGGTCTAGAATACTCTACAATCTGTAAAGTTGGTCAGGAGAAGAGAATCTTACCTCAAACATATGGCTAATTCGATTTCCAAGCACATATTTGAAATTCTGTATCTTGGATTCTATTGGAGTTAGATAACTTTTACTGTAGCACGCACAGGTTCTTGGAAGCTGCAAATTTAGTTTTACACTGTTGGTATCTTTTCTAACAACATCCCAAAAAAATCGGGACATTGCAATAGCAAAGGTGTACAGAACGTCCTCCTTTTCGTTCCCGACAAACCCATAAACTAACTTGCCTTTTCATATTCGATCACATTCTATTGATTATTTTTTGACACAAGTCAGCTGTCTCATACACTTTACTTTATTATTTTGTAACAGTATTGGAAGATAACTGTAAATAAATATGTAACAATTGAACTTCCTTGTATTGTTTCCAACTACATCAATTATATTGGAAGGATTGTTTGTCTGCAATACTCTGGCAATAGGCTAGTTTTCCTACCCCCTAATAAATCACCGGTGATAAGGGTCTCCCGAACGGTCTAGGTCTAGGTCTAGATAATCTCCACAGGCATTAAATTGTAGGAAATTTTCGTTACAACAGTATCTTATGTTTTGTCAATAATAAATGAACGTTTAAATAGAATGTACTTTCATAAGAAACTGACAAATATAAGAGAGAATAGATACATTTAAAGCGATTAACTATTTGTATGAAAATCAGCAAAGGAAATTTGTAACTCTACTATTCTCTTCTTTCTTCCGTTCTGACTTAGCCTGTTCAAATGTTCAAATATTTATTCGAACATATTTCATATGATTAAACAGATTGTTTTTTCGTATTTATTTAAACGGATTAGAAATTACTGTTTAAAATGTAAATAGCGTTTTTCTTGGAATTAGGCATGTAATAATATTTGTCCTTCTTTAGAGTTCTACTTTCTACAGCAGGTAGGTAACACTAGTATATGTTTTCATCAGTATTAGTCACGCTTTTATTTTCTTTATATATAATCATATACATTGCGTATTGGTTTTTCTCTCATTCATACATAACCAGTAAAAAAAGTAATGAAAAAATGAAGGGATTCTATAGAAAGTCACCATGTGAAAGTACATGAAATTATTTTATAAATAAATCTATACCTGTAAGCTATAAACATTATAATACAAGCTAAGCAATAATTTAAGTTAGATCAACAAGAATACAGTATGGTGCAAATCGAAGGAGTAAACTTTAATTGTTTATTGTCAACTGTCAAACATTAAGTTTGGTTATCTTTTCTTTATCCAATTCTCGTAAAAATAAATTAGTATTGACAGCTATTCATTCATAATCTAGTGCTACTTTCTTTGAAGTGGTATGGGGACTGGATTATGTTGAATTACGTGTAGTTTCTTGTTTTTGAATGTATCACTGTCCAAAAGAACCACATTTATTGTAAGCAAGCAAAAAATTTGATGACTGTTCAGTGTTGCGTAGACACTACAATAGTTTATAACAGACAGCGACAACTAGGATCGGGGGGGTTACAGGAAATCCCCCTAAGAATAATAAATACATCATAAATTATTGTTTTTAATTGAATTAAAAAAAAAGAAGCGTCTAGCTCTGGGTGGAATGATAAGGCGATTTCTTTCATCGTTGGAGATGAATTTTAGTTTGACAGGCTGTTTGATTTGTGATTTGTTTGTCCAAAGAAGTTTTTTTGTTTCTAATTCTAATATATGATTTTTTATTGCCTTAACCAAAAAGCATTTACTCCCCCTCCAAGAAAAAACATTATCAACGCTCCTGGAATTCGTTGTATTCCGCAAATTTTGTCATCAGCATCAAGCCAACCACAAAACCACCATCAAATAATTGGGATACTCCTACAGAATAGTCAGACTTTATAACTGAATTTCTCAAGGTTTGTTAATAAAAATGGTTATTAATTATACATATTTGAAGAAATCCAAGACAGTTTGAACATTTCGCAATCAATCTAAAAAAAAGAAATTTAGTTCCCATAAACATAAAATACCTGATGGATTGGGGCATTTAAATATGTGATAATGAATGCATATATTACTTTCATAACATATCATTAATTTATTATTTAAGCAAATTTTTAAAAAATATTCCCACAATCATGAACGTTCTTGGTTGCATGTTTAACTGAACAATTCATAGAAATTTTTCTCATTTAATAAAAATTAATGCATGATATGTTTAAAAGGCATGCTACAAATCATGTTGTATTTGTTACTTCATAGCTTTTAAATTCTATTTACAGAAAATACTATAAATACGATACATATTAATATTTTTGTTCTCTTAATTATTGTTTCCTGTGAAAATTGTCATTTTAGTAAAGCGTATTTTCCAAAAAAATAATTTAATACTATAATATCCCTTCATAAAATTTTGAAAATTACTTTTTAAAGAACGAAAACCATTCACTAAGGAGTAACAACTACTTCTCCGGCTATATGCCCCGACAGACATTGCATTACACTTCTAAGTTAACCGGTGTTGGGATATCTGCACGATATAATCATCCATTCCCGTTGTAAATCAGATGGGACATCACTTGTAGACCGGTTTTAGGGTATTTGCGACTTATCAATACAAGGTAGATGCTCTGAGAGCACAGTCCTGGACTGGAGACAATGCGTGGTTCTTATAGTCATCTTGATCGTGTTTGATTTGGTGCTTTCTTCCATACTGTTTTAATGGCTTATGTAGTTTAATAGCTATATCCGACTGTTTATGATAAAAAGAATCATTAAATCAACACAAAACATTCAAATTTCAAATCTGAAATGATTTTTTTCCTCAGGACGTCTGTCATCAGTGTTAACTTGTCAGTTGGTGGACATGTCCTATAGTTTTTTTAAAGCAAGTCCATTCCATTTTATAATGTAACTGTATAATGAAATTTTTTTGAATTGTGGTAATTTTTAGTAAATTAAAGCTTACAAATTGGCAACGAAGGTTAATGTGAAATGTTATTTCATCTATTTTCTCCTTTGAAGCGAAAAGTATCAGCAATAAATGAGAGTTCACCTAAACATTTGAAAAAATATAGAGCTCTTAAATTTTCTATTTGAAAAACAAAACCCTTTCATATACGAACTGGTAATTTATTTTGCCGTAAAAAAGGAAAATGTGTTACAAGGCAAGAAGGTAAATAGGATGAATAAACTGCTTATTTAAATTCTGTTTTTTTGATCTCGGGTAGTTCAATTTGCATGCAAAGTAACTGCCAAGAGTAAATGTGTTGCATATACAGTCTAAATAATTATAAAAAAATAATTGGTAGGGTAGAATGGTCAACATGTGTAGCTTGTTTTATTATGTAAAACCATACACGATAAGATAAGTGGAAACAACAACAGATGGATGATTCATTTTTTGATAAACATAATCCAATATATCGTCATATTTTATTAGTGTTAAGCCTTGATTACGTTGAGCGAGTTTACAAGCTGCTGGTAAGCAAACCATGTGTAATAATTTTGAAGAAAAAGACATGCAAGCACACCTGCATTGTTTGTTTCCGTACTAGTTATTAGGTCATCTTGCAACTCTCAGCGTTCGAGTTGGACAGAAACGCAATGCTCTCATTAACCTATCTTGCTTTTTAATTGAGTGTACTAATATTTAAATACTTCTTTCAACTTAGTTGTCACTTCCAGACGGCAATGTGATCTCAAAACAATTTGAATGTTTTCCATTGAATTTTGCAGTACCCTGTATTTCATTGTAACAAATGATAAATATATCAATAGTTGAGTTCATAAATTGATTGGTGAACTTAAATTGCGTCATTTATATGCAATCATTGATTACTAATAAACGGTATATAAATAATTTGAAGGTCACCAATAAATCTAACAGCATTTTAATATATTATTTAAAATAAATTATATTTACTTGGTTATTCAGAACTTTACACTAGAAAGTCATAAACGCCGAGTTCAACAACAATGACTTGGTCATTACACTTTCATTTTTCAGACTCTAATTCTTATTTAATTGAAGGCTTTGTTTATTTTTGTGGTTATAGTTTTGATTAGCAGAAAATGTAATAGGAATATTTTTTAATTGATAAAGTGCGGTTTGCAACTGAATGAGAAAAGTTAAATATTGCACACTAAAGAACGTGTTGTAGGTCGCATGAATTTGATTTAAAACAAAAATGTTTTGTTTTCAAAACATGAACATACTTATTCTGAGAAACATGGCATTGAATATTGAGTACCGGGAATGGAAATATTTATAAAACAGATGCTTCAATATCAAAAAGGGCAGTAATAATTGATGCAACTGTAATATAACAAGACGGCACCCATTATATTCTATTTTTTCTCTTATTCTTTTGGGAATCAAACCACAATATTTTTTATTTCGACGTTTCGGTAGCGTTCCAGCTACCGTTGTCAAGATTAACTAGGAATAAAATTAATAAAATAATTTTTGATCCCTATCTGACACAACGAAAAAATATGACAACTAGACAATCAATAATATTTTGAAGTTTAAAACTACAAAACTTTGTTGTCAAATTTTATTAAGGTCCATTCATAGTAGATAACACCTCTGGTAAAATGTGAAATAAAATATTTTATTTTATGACATTCTAACGATATGATAGTCTACTAGAAATGGAATCCAGTGAAGTGCACGTTCCAGGAACGGTTTTTATTGGGACTTTTTTTTTAGCTTATTTTGGAAATGTTGTTAATAAAACGCGTTTGTTGCTACTTTTTTGTGTATGATCATTTTTGTTTTCAGAACATGTATAACTCAGTTTGGTGATTTTGTGTATTGAAGTGTGTATCGATTAACAACTATTCCAATGATAAATCATAAGAAAACCTGGATAAAAACTTATGATGCTATCCTGATAACGCAGGTAATTGATTATTGGAAATTTCTCTTTCTAACATTGGTAACCAAATTTGACTACATTCGGCTGAAATACTAGCTACACATTTATCTGCATTTAGTTGTATTAAAGCACTTTCTTTGATTTTTCGCTTTTATTATTGGGCTCTTTCAATATTATTTTTGTCGAATCCCATTGAATTTTATGCCCCTCTTCCCAAGCATGTTTACAAATACCTGACTTAAAGAACTCCCTATCTTTGACGTATTTTTTATGTTCACTTATTCGGACTTTCAATGGTCTAGATGTTTCACCTAAATAGAATTTGTCGCATTCACAAGATATCTGATATATGCAATTTTTTGAAGATTGTTCTTCATTTTTTGGTTTCGTTTTTGTTAAGATAGATCTCAAAGTATTGTTAGATTTAAAGCTGGTTCGAATATTAAATTGATTACCAATTTTCTTAATTCTTTCTGACAAACCCCTAACATACGGTATTGTCAAGTTTTTAAAAATTATATTAGCTGAATTACTAATATTATTGTTATTATTATGGGGTATTAAAAATGAGCCCTTCTCTATATTCTTGATTTCTTTATTTACAAATTCTGCCGGGTAATTATTGGCATTTAAAGCATTTTTCAGTAGAGTTTTCTCCTTTGTGAACTGATTATCATTAGAACAAATGATTCTGACCCTATCGTATAAAGATTTTACTACTCCTTTTTTAACGCTATATTTTAACCTGGGTGGAACCTATTGCAAAAGTGTTTTGCTTTTTATATTTTGTTATTATCGAAATTACCTCACATTAACTGCTTTTTCAAGCCCGAATCATGTTCACCCAGTTTATTATTGAAAAGTTGCTAAATATGATATTCCAGTTTTTTGTTGGAGAGATATTTTTCGAGTATTAAGAATGTCTTACTCGTTGATAAATACGTCAGATTTTTTCGTGATACGATTGTATTCAGTTTACTAAAATCCTAAAAGTTTTGATAAGAACCTCGTGATTTAGCTGAATTCATTTATACAATTTTTATTTTATTCAGACTGCATTGAAATACTTTGAAATTTGGTTACTTGATAAAAATTAATTTGTTTCATATCTTTAGATTATTATTTACAAAAATTTTGAGTGGTAATTAATCACTAAACAAATACATACGACGGTCTTGTTCAAATTCGCTAAACAATTATCGATAATTTGTGTACCTGCAACTGTATTACTTGTTTTTGTAATCTATTAAGTAGTTTGTTAAAGAATGCTGTGTTTGCATATCCTATTTTAATTCCAATGCCCCTGCCTGGCTGTCAGTTAGTATGTTTATCCTATGAGTGTCAGTCCTATACCTATTTGTTAATTCTGACACATTCTAGGATAGCATAAATCTCTGCCTGAAATACAGAGGTATGTTCTCCTAGTGAAAAGGAGCATCTTGTGTTTCTCGTTTCACTATACACACCTGCTCCTGTCCCTTCCCCAGTCTGTGACCCGTCTGTGTACCAGGTCTCTCCTCGTGGAAGCTTCAGTCTGCTTGGGTCTTGCCAGTCCTTCCTGTGAGGTATTTCTACCTCATATTTGGAACTGGGGAGAAGTTTAGTGGCCATATAGTCTGTTTTCATATCTAAAATGGCTCCACTTATGATGTCCTTAATGGATATGTTTCCTGATTTAACTATTTTGTTGCTCAGGTTATTTTGCTGCCTAAATAGCCCCATCCTTGTGAAGTTATAGGCTCGCGCGGTCAGATTCATCAGCTTGACGCTTAATAAATCGAATTCTTGTTGTATCTCTAAGCACAGGTTCTATTTCTAGATCTTCAGCCAATTCCTTTGCAGTAAAAATGGCACTTTTGAAGCCTGTAGGTATTTCTATTATATTCTTCTAGGAAAGTGCAGCATATTTTCAACATATCCGTGTATTTCTCAAGATCCATGTCTGCGTTGATTGTAGAGATTTACTAATCACATTAATTTAAAAAAGTAACTCATACCAAACAACCAATGAAAGTATGAAGCTGAAAAATCTTAAATGCTCGGCTACACTAGTAGACTTGGGCATCAGTTTTCTCAGCTTCAATTGCCAACGTAATCGAAGCATCATGGATGATACTAATTTGATCATTGAGTTCATTTCTAAAGCAACCAACATGTATAATCAAATAATGTATGCCTACTATTGAGTGACTATAAAATACATCAATTTGACATCCCAGGTTACATATTTTCACAAATATTTGTTACTTGTTCATTTATATCAATTTCCATAATTTATTCCTAACGATGCAAATGAATTTCAAATGAAAACGTGTCGGGTAAAATATTCTCTCTTTCTGAAGTGGAATTAGTTAGAAAAATATTGTTATTCATTCAGAAGGCTATTTTAAATCCTCTGCCTTTAAATCCACTTTAGCAAAAACTCGATCTGAAGTTGTACTTAAAGTCCTTGATATAGTCATAATTAAATATAATCACTTAGTACGTTTATCATTGTCTAAAAAGACAACAATATCGTCTTTAAATTCAATAATGTAGAAATATATATCTATACATACCTATAAAGAATGATATTTCTTGACTTTCAATACTGTCCTCGAATATTTTATTTTTGAATTTGGGCAAGTCCTTGGCGGTCCGTATAGAATGGCTAACTTCACTTAAATCTTTATCACAGCAACCGTTATTCACACTTAGATCGAGTGTATTATTTACATCATTATTATCATTAACACAATTCAGATATACTTTGGAATTTGACGCTATTGTCACCAAATCCCCTACATTTCGTCGTCGATTCTTCCAATACCGAGTAGAATTTTTCGAAACTATACTGCCGGATACAGAAGTGTTTCTCGAATGTGTACCGAGGTCCATTTTAGGTTACACTATAATACGAACATAAAAATTTGAACCGCATGTTTTTGCTACATTGTTGGGTTTTTCACTGAATATGAAAGACTTGTTGTAACCTTCCTCAATGCTGGCTATTACGCGACTCTTGACTGCTAAGTAACTTTCACTTACAAAAACTTTGGAACTAAATTTTATAAGAGAACTCGTACAATTGCTAATTAGAACACAATGAGTACTGTTATCAGTAGATTATCTATTTACAACAATTATTAATAAAAACAATAAATATAAAAGAGCACAGTTGATATCTACTTGCTTATAATTTATAATGTACAATAAAAGTTAATCAGAAAATTGTTGTTAACATAGATTGTAAAGGTTGGCACGGTTATTTAAAAAGTAACGGCTCCAGTAAAAGAAGTATTTATTACACAATATTATCATCATAATATTCTTTCATATTCTCCCAAAGATTTTTATTTTGTACGCTTTGGTAGCTGCCGTTATCCAGAATTATCATGAGATAATCAAATTAGATAAATCGAGTGAAATAATTTCCGGAAAGTTCGAGTTTATTTTAAAAGTTCCTTTCGCACATTAAATTGAAGAAAATGAAAAGTTCTGAGGGGTCAAGACTGCGTAGAGACCTAAAAGTATCTTGTTTTAGCTTTCTGCTTTCTCCCCGAAAACTATTAATAATTAATAATAATTGTAAACCATAAAATTATAGCCAGTGGCGGGTTTAGGCTTAGGTCCGTGAGGCCCGGGCCTAGAGCGGCAAATTTTGAGGGGCGCCAAAATTTTCAAGACGACTTCTCTACCTCAACAAAACTCAATAAGGTTAGGTTTAGAGGCTAGTAGTGAAAAAAATGAACATTTATTGTATATAAAAAACTCAAAAAACACTATAATATTTACGAAAGAAGAAGGGCGCCATATCGTCTCTGGCCTAGGGCACCCTCAAACCTAAAACCTCTACCGATTATAGCCGATGGCAGACTTGAAATTGAAAATATTTCCATTAAATGTCGCAGCAAACAAGCCTAATAATTAGCCGTTCAATCTACAGCCCATAGCCTCTTTACTGAACAGCGCCGATCATCTAGCGACCAGAATGATATTCAGCCAGCGTTTGGTACATTTAATAAACTGTATGGCTAAGGCTTAGGCCATTCGTACGATTCTTTCTTCAAAATCTAACCTTATTTCGACTCATTTTTCATAAAGGGGCAAAAATAACGATTCCATTCACCCTTCCCCTTCTGTATAGTTTCTTCAATCTTCCTCCCTGTCGTTCTCGTTAAATTAACCAATAATTTTTGTCGATCAAGGAAAAATAACTAAATTGAAGTGAACAGGTCAGGCCAAAAAGGACAATAAGGACAATATCACTTATAGACCAGTTTAGGCGTACCTATTTGCGCATCATCAGTATAAGGTAGATATCATCCGTCCAGAAGTACTGAGAGCATAATTCTGCACTGGAGAAATTATTGATATATCTCACAAATACAACAAAACATTGGAGGTACGATGTGGAACCGTTACATCTGACTAAGTAGCTCCCCATCTTCGTACGTATCTCCTTTGTGTTATTGTAGAATGTGCAGTTACGAGGTTGGTCGAGAATGAGCGACTTAAAAACCTGTTTCTGTGTTAATTCACCCATTTGGAAAACACAGGTAAACTTGCCCAACCTACGCAAATGTTTTATCCATTTAAAATGATATTATTATGAACCTTGAAGAATTCGCGTGGTCATGAAATGTTAGTTCCCAACCAAACTGGTACCAAACCTTTTGCATTGAAGTTCAAACTGTATAAAGATGTTTTTAACAAAAAAACAGTATACATTGTCATCGATAGAGGATACATGTAACCTACTTCATTTGTTTCTTTATTATAAACAACAGATAAAATATATCATCTGCGAATTGTTATTGTTTATCCCGTACTAGGCATAGGCGTTACAAAATTTTCACATAATATAGGAAGATGACATACACTTCATTAACATTTATTCTGTTATCTTCAGGTGTAGGCCAAACAAACCTAATTACTCCTCAATTCCCTCTTTTTTTTATCAATTAGGTATTTCCATTAATCCCAATCGTATTTTTCATCATTGGTAATTCATATGTATGTGTAAGATTCTTCAATGCATTGCGAAAGAGTGTAGTGAAGAGACGGAAACATTAAAATCGTCTATGTGTGACTCTCATGGCCAGAGGTGAGGATTGCGCAACTTTAGATACAAAAATATTGTTTGGCGTTTAAAAATTTCAGTGACCTAGCACTGTAAGTAGCTCAAGACGTGATATTGTTAAAATGCTAATGCATTGTTCACAGATTATTAAATAGTGAGCACCATAAACAAGTTAATATGTTTACTATGTTATTTAAATAAATCAACCAATATGTATGCAGATTCGGCAAATATTCCTTTGATAAATGTCATCAGATGTATCAAATAAGGTGTGTGAAACGGGCGGTATTCTGACCAATCACTAGGCAGCAGAAGTGCCAACTTAAATTCAAATTTGGTTAACCATACTCCCTGCCAACCTTTTTTTTTCTTTTTGTGGGGTGGTTGAAATGCATTTACGCACGTGTAGTGAAACTAAATGCCTGAAGCCATTTGCGACCACTACACAGTGTGGGACTCGCCTTGCGGCCCTACCCACTAAACATTCCACCCCATTTCCAGACAGTGTCCATGGTACGTCAGCTGCACTGTTGATAGCCTATTTACCCCTGCCCTCTTCCTCTTTAGTTCTAACAATGTCCGTTATAAATGAAAGAATCTTGCTGAACTTTTCCTTGCTCTCCATCATGGTACTAATTAGATTTTCTTCTGTAAGAGTATGTCCAATATCTATCTCCAGATATAGTCTTTTCTGGTGGGATCTATTACAATAGAATATCCTTCCTCCTCCTATTACTGTCCTTCTTATCTATTTTATGCAGATATAAATTAAATGACCCGTACCATGTTTAAAATTGGGTGAACTACTAGTTTAAGTATCTATGTCTACATTTCACCCATTCTTTTATTGAAGGGATCAACACCTTCGTCCACTGTATCTTTGTCATATTATTTTCCCATTCCCGCTGCCATTCCTGTAAGGTTCTTTCCCGATGTTCCTTCTTTTCTTGGTCCGTGATCGCTCTCATTTCATGCAAGGCTTTACAGTCCCTGCCAACCTAATCAGGCTTTTGGTATTTATTAAAACCCACCGGATGTTTCAATTATAAAGGAAGAAGGTGACTATAATAAAATAAACTACTTGAATTTCAATTTTTTATTCATCCAATTTTTCGTAAATTATAATAACTTTTTTGTTAAGTAAGCATTTAAAACGGCGACATTCTTAAAACTACAAGTTAGAAAATGTTTTTAACTTACTATAAATTATTTATCAAGTGCGATATAACAAATGATTATGAAATTATATATGGCGGTTTCTACAATGCATTTTAAGAAGAATTATTTTAAAAAAAATGTATTTTCATTCTGGCATGAAATTATACACTTAGACTTCCTTTTTTTATAACAAAATAAACAATATATAATTGTGAAAGTTTGAATATCTGTTAGATTCGTTATACGGTTATTTACAATCCACTTTTGTTACTTATTTAAATTATATAAACACTTGATAGAAACGGCCTTGAACGATAGAGAACCCGTATAACAATTTACTATTAAATCACATTTACTATGTTTATTACATAATGCGATATAATATACTCTATTCGGTGAACGTACATGCATTTTTGGTTAAGTAAATAAGCAAAGACTCAACTGACCATCTCTACAACTTGACGACGGTGGTTAGTTGAATCGTTGTTTATCGCTCCGATATCGCTACGTTGGGATGAGCGCGACCAATGACAGTCTCTTAGCCCTTTTTCATCTCATATAAATCCAAAGGTGGGTTCTTACCGATGTTTTTAGATAACTTCGTTATGTATATGAGCCGTTTGCTTGTACTAGCATTGATATTTAAAAAAAATAAACATTTAATTACGATTATTGTTATATTCGAATTAAAATATATTTTAAAAAACAAAACGGAAAATTAAGTATTGTTAAAAAAAATGTGTGCCTAACCTATCACAGTTAAACGTTAATATGGTCACGAGTTTTGTAAACAATAGCGCTTACAGTAAAATTGTTTTTTCTCAAGACTAGTTAAGTAAAATATATGTTCCTATAACTATGTTTATTAGGGTGCTTTTTTGAGACTTATTATTTCATTTCTGCTCCCAACTTGTTTAAAAAATTAAAATTTTAGCTGTTAATACAACTTTTTAACACTCGCACAAAGCGTTTTAAAATTTCCCACTTAAAATAGAATATTTTAACGCTTTGGGCAAGTACTAAGAGTTAATATTAAGAGCTCAAACTTTCAGGGGATTATTTTTTGTTAAAATTTTTTCTTTTACGTTCCTTCCAATATCTATTGACCAATTAGCACCAATTTATCCTGATAAATATATAAAGAGAGATTGTCCCAATAAATTCAAATTTAAAATATGAAATTATTATAAAATTATCACAAGCATCAATTTAAATTACATTATAAAGTATTTGGAACAGCATGGTATAAAAAGGGAAGACAAAAAAATGCATTTAAAGAAAATAAATGAAAAAGTTACAGAGAAGGGAGAGATACCTATACTTTGGCAAGTTTATCTGAAGCTACGGGGAATCGGTAAGAGGCGAGGCATATATGTCATAAACGTACAAATGGCGTACGATACCTATTTTACCAAGTAAAATTGAAAATACAGAGGAAACTGACAATACCAACGCCACTGGATAAATCAATATCAGTCAATTGACGGAGTGAGAGGAAAGAACACACGCACGCGCTTGCCAATAAGAAGTTAGCTCTCGATAAAAATTACTAATTATGTATTTATGAGGGTGTGGTAATTATGGTTTTTGTACAACGCTGCCAGAGCTTGAAGAAACCCGTAACAAATTTGGAAAAGTGCTCATCTTTTAATATTCATAAATTGAAAAAATAGAAATAGAAAAAATCCAAGGAAACAAGCACATTAAAGAATTAATGCTTAATCATATTGTTGATATTTTTAATAATAAAAAGTCCCTTTTCTAAATATTGTCTCTACATATTTAGCACTTTAGCTTTTCCATAGTTAAACGTGGCAATATCGAATGTTTTCGACTGCATTCCTTTCACTGCTTCAGATAAACCTGCCAAAGTGTACCAAAACTTAAGATTAATTGATAAAGTTATCGATTAAGACGCGATAGCGATTAAATAAGTCGTCGTAAGGCAATTTTTAGCGAGTTAACATCCTTCAAACGGTAACTACTAAACTGTCATTTGTCAAATCAGTGTCCAGGATAAACACCTCATTTAACCTATTCAAGAGATAACTGGCAGTACTTCTAGCCCCCCATTTTTGTTTTGAAATTGTGTTAGTTTTAGTTGTGAAGTTATGACGATTTAAGTCCTAGTTTACCATTTCATTGTGTGTGGAGATACTGGAGATTGTAGGTTTGTTCCAACAATAAGAAAGTATCAAAAACTGTCAAAGAATAGTCAACCATTGCAAGCAGTAACAGGAGTCACACTATTGTTTGATATGACCAGTTGTTAGATTGAATTATGAAGTATCAGATGTTTGTTTTCAAGTGGATGATGATCAATCTGTCTAATCATCAGGTGGAGTAGTATATTTGAAGGAAAAAGGATACTATACACACCTTTATGTTGTAATTTAGGTTTAATGATACTGAATTATTGTGTTAGGAAGTGATATATTGTGACAATTTGTTGCAATTGCAAATGAGAGTGAAGGTTTCAATCGTATATATGCTGGCCCTCAAATATTCTTACGATTTCTTAATTGACGCTTCTTTTCCTTAATGAGATTAAAATAAATTGAATGCCACCCACTTTTAAATATTATATACTATTACACCATTTGTCTCGACCATGAAAATATTGGAACAACCACCTTTAAAAACTTACAAAAACAGATCTTCTAGCCGAAGAGTTTTTCGAAACAAATATGGCAATATGGTTTGTCATTTTGTTCTTTGAACGTGCCTTTATTCAACTGTTTCAAACAGAAAGCGCATACAAAATGCTCCGGATGGAATTTTTTAAACATGGCCGTCACGCAACGACCCGAAATCGGTTTGTGACATCCAGCACAGAGCGAGCCTCTCTTAAGATGGTAGTGCGTCTCGCAATATGGTTGACCTTCGTGATCGAAGAAAGATCCTCCGATGAACGGTTGTCTACAGTCCTGAAAAAGAAAATAAAGTGTTATGTAATTTTTTTATCAACATATTACCCCAAATATAATATTTAAAGGTATTTGATTTATTGAATTTGAAATTATCTCAGTGTACAGGAATCGCCTTTCAGCATATTAATAAACAAAATTAAAGTGGGCAGAGGAATATTAATAATTTATCAGTTCACACATTTTGTTGGCAATGTTAGAGAAAGAGTTTTTTTTTTAATTATTGTAACTATGCAAATTAAAACTATTCTGAGACAGTGCTGTGCTTTTTATGAGAACTGTTGATGGCTCAAACTAGAAAGATTTTAAGCCACTTATTTGATCAACGTTATCGGTTATTTTGCTCATGCGCAATATTAAAAAAAACCGATCACCTTAATAAGCGATAACGTACTCCGTTATTTACGTCGAAATAAACGAAACCTTAAGCGTTTTCGATTATTCACTTTTGGCTGCTAGTAGCAGCTCGTAGTGACTGAATTCCGTTCGTTTATTACCGGGTGTGACGCCTAGTCTTACCTTCCCCTTGTCCCTCAAGCTCATACCGAAAAGTATGAGCTTCAAGCCACGGACATCAAATTTGACGTTTGTCCGGTTTGACGTTTATTTAAAGGTTGAGATTGTGCCGATTACGATTTAATACGATTTAAACCTTACTAAAAATATCTAAATATCGAAATTTTCTTATCAAAAACATTATAATCGAAAGCTGTTCTTCTAACAACACAGGAAATTCATCGGCATTGGCACATGTCAGGTGGTTTTGAGCATCCTAAAAAATCGTGTTCGATTTGCTCAAAAGTCGTGACGACTGAGGCGTCACGCACAAGTGCTTGAAGCCCAAATAAACGAAAGCAACACTTATCAAGCGGTAAGGTTTTGACATAATTTTCAAGTGTATTATGTTGATTTCGTTGAATAAAAAAAATATGAAAAACTATTAGAAATGTATTAAAAATATGCACAAATAACTGTAAATAACATATTTTAATACTTTATCATATTTTGGGTCTCAAAATATACTATATACATCTTTGAATATTTTAACTTGTCAACGCCGATTTTTAACGTTAATTTTGCCTAATGTATGCTGAAAATTTTGTGAAGAATAGCGCCCCTTAGTAAGTTCTTCTATTAGACCTTGATCATTTCGACGTCTAATTATATTTTTTATATTATCCATAATTAATGTCATGGATTCATGTATACAAATCAAATTAAACAAATAGAAAATGTAACGTTAGTTACACCAAACAAAATAACGTTTAACGTGTAACGTCGTTCACAGGTTATGGCTTCAAAAACTAAAATAATTGAAAATACTACAATAACTAGTAATAAAATAAAAATTTTTGAAAGAATAAAGTCCTTTGAAAAAGTAAAGGTTGAAAAGTGTGTCAAAAATTAATTGCAGAAGTTGAAAATCGTGCTCGTTTGCTTTGCCAACTTTTTTCTTTGATAAGACGTGTATATTTCATATATAACAATGATTTAAGCAGTTTTATGTACAGGGTGGACCGTTAGGTTTGATATTAGTAGATGAGAAATCCCTCTCTTCTCCTTTTCAAAATAATCTGCAAAACCATCAAATTTGAGACACCATTTACACTTTGTTACATCCTTTATATCACTGTAATTGTTTAAGATTCAATTGTTTCGTATCTTATTAATAAAGAATGCTTTTTTTCAACTCATATAGGTCCATTATCTTGGAAGATACCAAAAAAATCATAAAAAAAAAATGAATAAAAAAAAAATTATACCGGGTGGTGAATGGTCGGACGCACCATAGGAAATCCAATGGAAAATCATAAACTCTTAAATTCCTGCTTCCCAAATCATTTTAGGTGAAAACTCAATAGGAACTTTTCTTTAAAGAATTAAATACTGCATCAGATGAGACTATTAAAAATATTTTTCAGCTTTTGTTAGTTGAAAAAATTGACCAATTTATTTACCATTCTTGTACAGCATCAAGACAGCAATGATATGTCAGGATGACGTTACCTTTAAAAGCTATTATCAAGATTGTCATTCTATTATTCAATTAGTGACAACAATAAACGTAAAAAATGTCGTACACCGTTTCAGAACGAGTAGAAATTGTAAAAATGTTTTATTCCGGCAATAGTACGCGCACGATAAGTGCTTTATTTAGCGCGAAATATCCAAACCGCCCGATTCCAAGCCATACTACAATTGGAAGAATAATCAAAAAATTTGAAAACACTGGCACATTGCTTCCTTTATGCAAGTGTAACAAAAATGACCAAAACATTCAAATAAATGTGTTTGAAAATGAAAATACCACAAATGTATTATCTGCAGTTATTGAAAATCCCAGAATAAGTTCTCGAGAAATCGCACAGCAGTTCGACATGCATAATTCAACTGCATTAAAAATATTAAAAAAGAATAACTTCCATTCTTATAAAGTTCAATGTCATCAAGAGTTGCTTGAGGGAGATTATGAGAGAAGAGCAGAGTTTTGTTATGAGATGCTGGAGAGGGCGAATGCAGACCGACAATTTTTAAAAAGTGTTTGTTTTACAGACGAGTGTACGTTTACGTTAAACAATGAACCCAACGTGCAAAACTGTAGAATTTGGTCAACTAAAAGGCCTGAAATTGTTGTGGAAACTCGTACTCAATATCACCAAAAAATCAATGTTTGGGCAGGAATACTGGGGCATCATCTTATTTGACCTTTTTTCTACGAGGAAAATCTAGACTCAGGAAGGTTTTTGGATTTGCTTCAACAAGAAATTTTACCAGCACTCGCAGAAGTAGCTCCCGAAGAAGAAGAAATTTGGTTTCAAATGGACGGTTGTCCTGCTCACAACAGCCGGGAAGTGAAAGAATTTGTCAATAATTGTTTTAATAACTGTGTGATAGGACCAAATTGTCTTATTAAATGGCCCCCAAGATCTGGAGATCTTGCCCCAAGTGACTTTTATCTCTGGGAGATGTAAAATCCAAAATTTACGGCACGGTAAGGTTTCCAGATTTAGAGGCATTAAAGACAGGCATCCGAGAAGAATGTGCAAAAATAACGCCTCGCATTCTAGCAAATGTTCGACGAGAGTTTTATGATAGATTAGGATATTGTTTAGCCCAAAACGGTGGTTTATTTGAGCATTTATTGTAATTTATTTAGCGTTTGTATTTATTTAACAATAAATAACTTTGTTTTCTATTTTTTTGACTATTTGAATGATTTGACATCTAAATATTTTAGTCATTTTGACATTTTATTGCTGTCTTGATGCTGTACAAGAATGGTAAATAAATTGGTCAATTTTTTCAACTACCAAAAGCTGAAAAATATTTTTAATAGTCTCATCTGATGCAGTATTTAATTCTTTAAAGAAAAGTTCCTATTGAGTTTTCACCTAAAATGATTTGGGAAGCAGGAATTTAAGAGTTTATGATTTTCCATTGGATTTCCTATGGTGCGTCCGACCATTCACCACCCGGTATAAAAAAAAAGGAAAAAATGAAAAAAAAATTGATAAAAAAAAGTAGAAATTTAAAAAAGAAAAAAAAAAGTTTCATTATAAAGAGCAACTACAGACACACAATACTAACCATTAACAAAACGATGTCAATGCTGTTAAAACTGTGTAACAATAAATTTTAAGACGTAAATAACTAAAAATTGATCTGGCTAATTGGTTTTTGCCAAAGCCATCTAACTGAAAGAAAAAAAAAATAATAATTGTGAGCAGCTCCAGGCTACACATTTCAAAATTAGTTAAAATGTTATAGGGTGTTCCATAACTCCTTCAATCTGCTGCTGTATCAGACTACATCTTTCAAGTCATTGTCTTTCTTCTGACTTTTATTACAAGGGGATTCTGTTTCTACTGGAATCTTATTTTTCTTTATGGACCTCTACATATCCTCAGTACAGTACAACCAAAATATTTATAAAATCCGTGCGCCTATGCTTTTAAGAATCTTGCAGGTACGTATCTCCTTCACACAGAGATCAGACGCACCTGCTCATACTCATCATATTTTATTTTGAACCTTTCACAGGCCAGAGAGAGATCACAAGCATCACGGCACAAATCTTTCAAAAATAAAATATATTAGCGACGACATTCTAAAAATAATTCAACGCGAGCCGTCCAAAAAAAAATAGTTTTTCCTGCACTGTGAATAAACTGATAAATCACAGATTCTCTCGGCAATCATTGTTGCCAATTACTTGTGGTCTCTTTTTTGTGTTTATTTTTTTTGTTTTTCATTTTTTTATAATTTTTTTTTAGACTTTATTAAAATAAAATACAAACGATATATTTTATACAATAAAATTCAGGGTTTTTGGGAGGTCATATATTAGAGATAGTAAGTGAGAAATAGAAAGAGATGGCATATTTTAAGGGGGAGGGGTGGGGGCATTTATTCGTCCTCTTCTTCTTCGGCTCCAATACATCCTGGACATACAGGTTTACCTTCGACGGCATAAAATGATTTTCCTTGTACCGGTAACTTGCAATCCTAGTAATTTATAGTCAGGAAAACATTTTTTCTTTATTAAACCAAAATACTTACCCTACACACGAAACAGTCGGGATGCCATTGGGCATTAAGTGCGGAAATATAATTTTCCATTATAGCGCGATTGCAAGCTCCACATTTTGGAGCGAACATATCGAAGTAGTCATCCCGACAATAGGGTTTTCCTTCGCGTTCGTGGAAACCTTCCTCTCCAAATTGTTTGCCGCATTGAGCGCAGAAGAAGTGATCCATGTGCCAAGTCTTTTCCAGAGCCGTCACGCATTTCTAAACAGAAGAAATCAAGTAAAAACATCATCAATTTATCGCAGTGAATTTTTAACAAAAAATCATCAGATATTCCAAGGTAAAAGTCCAAATTAATTATTCTATTCACAATATTTAAATTCACTGAAATAATCACTGATGATAATTTTGATAAAATGCACTAAAACTTTTTTTTTTGTATTCCTGGTTGTAGTAATGACATACATCTAAGATGGGTCCGTTGCAGTAAGCACACCTGGGGCTGAATAAATTGTGATAGTCTGGCTCGCAATAGGGTTTAGCTTCTCTTTCGAAGAAATTTCTCGTTCCCAATTCTTGGTTGCAATGGGCGCAAGTAAAATGCTCCGGATGCCATGTTTTACCTAATGCAGTGATGACTTGTCCGACGATGGGTTTGTCGCAAGCGTTGCAGCATCCCTTTTGACTGGTGTTGACTCCTTGACGGCTCATGTCTGCTTGTAGATTTCCTAGCATAGAATCCAAATTCTCCTTCGGTGGAGGAGCTGCACTCTGAGTTTGAGTGGCCTTTATAGGACGAGCGTACTGCGACTCGGAGACCGTAGAATGCTGAGGTCCCTGGTTAACCTACGAAAAAAAATTATATTAATGAAGGTTTTTATTATAAAAATTTCTCAACTGACCGCCTCTTCAGCTGATGAATATTAAACTGATGCCTTGTGGCCTATTTTATTTCTCAACAAAGTTAAGCAAGTCCCACGTCTTCTCCCCACTTTATGGATGTGCGCCTGAAAATTTTTTGTACAGGGTCATAGAATCGTTTACGTTGAGAGCGTGCATCTTTTTCGCGCGCGTGGATTAAAGTAGCGAGATGAAAACGGTGTGTTTCGATAGTCGGTTATTTCGGGAACGTTGAAAACTTGGTATTATGTCAGAAATTATTATAGAAGAGCGTTGAAAATCTAAAGGACTTATTCTTATTATTTTGAGAATGTATTTGATAACATACCGGTTGTCCCTATTAACTTATAATTCAGTAAAAATGTATTGTATTTATAGTAGCAAACAATATCAATACTGTAAATATTATTTCAAATTATACAAGTAGCAGAATATTACTTTTTCAAATGGACTTTTTTTCTAATTAATTCTACGATTGAATGAAAATGTTGATGAAAATTCCCATATATTTTTGATAATTATGACAAACCATAATCAGAATGATAGTGATGCCTACCTGATGTTTAATCTAGACCAAATAATACAGTGCTATTCAAAAGTCCCCTCCCCCCCTCGTATCTTTTGAACGGCTACACTTACGTTAATAAAATTTGGAGGGTGAAAATAGAGTGTTGTAAACTTCTTTACGAATGGTAACAGGTGACGTAATAGTAATAGATGTCGTCACAGTGCCACTCTGGCCAATAATTTTAAATAGGACCTTATGGCAAGTGATATTTCGTTTGAAAGGCATTGACATTGGCTACATAGCCATATTAATTTTGTTTGGGTTTAAACTAATTTTGACGGATAAATTAAATAAATACCCAAATTATTCAAATTATTTTTTTGAATTCAATTAATCAAATATCAACAATGGATTCTTATAGCAGGTGTTCGAAATGTGCTCCGTCTACTTCCTGACAGTAATACATCCTATTAGTTAACTCTTGTCGTACTCGTTCGAATGTGTCAGCTGAAATTGCATTGCATTCTTCAATAATTCTTTCTTTCAAAACGCCAATGCTATCTGGTGCCAAAGTATAAACCTTGGATTTCAAGTACCCCCATAGAAAAAAATCTAATGGTGTCAGATCTGGTCCCGAGGTGGCCTTTCTATGGGAACTCGCCGGCCGATCCATCTACCTCGATATTCTTCATCCAGGTAACGTCTTACTGCACCATAATAATATGAAGGAGCACCATCTTGTTGAAATGTTATTTCCAGATGGCCGAATTCATCTGGATTATCTTCCAGAATTTCAAGAATTTCAACTCGTGTCATTTTACGGGACCTCGCTCATACCGCAAAAATTTCACAAAATGATGCATTTCATAACTGGTTACATAAATAGCAATTACAAATAACACATGGCACAGTCAGTAACTAAAAATCCATAAATTAAATTGAAATTTTTTTGACAATTCCAAAAACCAATCAAATTTCCTCATTTTATATCATATGAACAATCTCAGCCAATCATGTCATTATTACACTGATAACAGACCATGGGCAATTTTCACACGTTGCTATGGATACCTATTGATTTATTTCGATTTTGAAGTTTCGAATATTTAATATTTCGAAATATCACGATTTGGCTGTGATACTGAAACAAAAAATTTTCTATCCGAATAACCCTCGGACATTTATAAATGCTCAAAAATTTTATGATAACTTTCTCAAGCTTTTTTCGAACAATTATCAATGTCCTTGGGTTATTACTACTGAATATAAAATTGTGGGTAACAGTTTTTGACGTCACGTCCAAATTAAGATACTAACAATAATCTGACCTTTATATTCGATAAGCTAGCCATTAGATCATCGAGTTCCCTAGTTGCGGTAGACGCTGCGGTGTGAGTGACGTGAGAAGATAGTAACTCGGTTTCACCAGGGTAGCCCGTCTCGGTTTTGGTTTCTTTTACAGTTATCACAACTTTCTTGGGACCTGCGTATATCACATCTCTGGAAAAAAATTAGTTATTCAGTCATGAGATAATAGAGAGTTAGATTATATTTATTAGGAGTTTTAAACATTTATTATATTGAAAAATATTGAACACCCGTATGTGTTTCGACCTTAATATTAAAATAGCTTTTCTTTGCACAATCAAACACATCGACATTATGTTTACACATATGTTTCATATACCTGTAAATGATCTTCTAGATAATTTACAAACTTTAAATACTTTTCGTTCTAGTTTCAACCCAGTGTACAAAGTCATAATATTATGAATCATCAAAAGAAGCTATATATAACTATCAAACATTTAGTATCTTTATTTCTAGGCCAATTATAAAGTGTGTGAGAACATTTAAAATAAGTGGAATTCTAAAAGAAGTTTTATTTCTTCAATTGAGCTAAAATAACTTGTCCAAATAATAGGAGAATACTTTAGGAGTGCTGGGGAAATGTATTTATTTATGTATGTATTTTGGGGTGACATTCACTGAGACCTAAAAGATCTATTGTGCCCCCGTACTTCTACTCAGTTTCTGAGGAGCCTCAGAAACTAGTAGTTCCTTCAGTCCTATTTCCCAGAGGAATTTTTGGAATGTCTGCAGGCTTCAACTTAGGTACATGTTCCTCTTCTATCTAATAATCTCCAAGGTGCTGTGCTCTAGGATTCTGAAGTGCTGTGCAGTTGGTAAGTATGTGGATGGAGGTTTCTTCTTCCATGCCACAAAATCTGCATTCTTCTAACTCCACTATTTTGAGCTTTTTCAGGTGCCCATTCAGGCAACAATTTCCCGTTAGGATCCCTGTTAAAACTCTTAGTGCAGTTTTACTTTGACATGCATTCATTTGATCTCAACAGGTTGTAGTCACCCAGAAGAGTCTTTAATTGTGTAAGCCCTACTAGATCTTTCCAATGGTCAGATCTTCTCTTTTCCTCGGCTTTACCTATTTCTTCCAATATTACATTGGAGCTGATTCCGCAAAAGGGTTCAGGCCCCCAGAAAGGTATTTCAGTCCCCCTCTGCTAGTTCATCTGCTATTTCATTTCCTTCTATTCCAGTGTGTCCTGGAATCCATAGTAGGGTGACTATATTGTTCTTGCCTAGTTGGGGAAATAGAAACAGGTCTTACATTGCCTGGTATCAAAAATACATTTGTCAAATGAATATAAATACGGTGTTCAAAGGAAAATGAGAAAATTAATAAGAATTGTTCAAATTTCGGAAAATAAAATAAGTATATGAAATATTTAATAATACATTGTATCTATGCTAAGTACCAAAAACTAAGTGGTAATTTTGTAACAAGTTGACACAAAACCAAAATAACGATTTTGTTTTGTTTTTTTTTTGAACACGTTTTGTTATGAAAACTACTAACTGCAATTGTTTTCATATTTTCATCAAATCAAAAATACATTAAATGTTGGATGTTTGAAAATAATTTCCAATCAAACAGTAGACTGCAATTGAATTTTGTTAGTAATTTGCCAAAATATCATCGGCGCGTTGTTTCTATTAGACGTTTTAATTTATACTTTCAAATCATTTCATGGGTAATCAAACGACATGAAATTTAACTTGATTAAAATTTGGGAATGATAAATTTTCGTAGAAAAATATTTAAAATTATCAGAAATGACAACGCTGCACATTTTTCCAAAATAATTAATTAGTCTGTTCGAAATTCATTGAGAGCACAGTGTTTATGGCAAGAGGTTTTTATACAGGTTGGCCTATAGAACAAAAATTAAATTAGGACTATCAATATGTCCTTGAACAACACCAGACCAAACCAAAATACAATAACATCATATACGGATTTTTCTATAAAAATTACTGTCAAATTTCTGTCACTAGAAATGTTGGTTACTCTTAAAAATTTAGGGCTCTGTTTTATCACATCATTAGATTGAATATTTTTGGTTTTTTCATATTTGTTTGCCAAATTATGTTTAGGGAATAAACATCTCATTATTTTTTGGCAGTAAATTTGACATGGAACATACAGCCAACGTCAATTTACGAATAAACTATTCTGATCATTTTGTTTGTTATTTGGCAACCAGTAAGAACGGCAAAAAGTGTCGATGTTACTAATTAAGTAAATTTTATTTTTGAAGAACAAAGGATTTTCTAAAATCAGTTATTTTTGGTTAGATATACTTCTATTGAATGAAATATTTTGCTCAAATTTACAATTTAGTGGTATTCTTCATAATATATAATTCTACTAATCGACTCTATTACAACTGGCACATTTTTCCACAAAAACAGTGGCTTAGTCGCACAGGGCGAAGGATACTCCCAAATCCATCGGCCAGGTCATAAAGAATAATGTATAGTTGATATTTCAATAATATTTTTCAGTATCTTCTGTAAGTTCCTTGTGGCATTACTTATTCTTTTTTTCTTCTTTTTTTTTGGGGAATCAAATTATTTATTGTCTAGTTGTCATATTTTTTTCGTTGTGTCAGATAGGGACCAACAATTATTTTATTACTAGTTAATCTTGACAACGGTAGCTGAAACGCTACCGAAACGTCAAAATAAAAAATAAAAAACATTATTGTGGTTTGATTCCCAAAAAATAAGAAAAAAAGGATATTTTTCAGGTTGTTTCAATATTGTTTTTGTTTAAACTCATGTATTTTATATTTTTATTAAAATGCAATCCTTGGTCAAGACATGTAACCTGAGAAGTAGGCGTTGTATGCTAGAAAATTTTTATTTATTTATTTTCCAAACCCGACAGGTGCGATAGCAGTGAATTTATTTTTATAATTCTTTTATAGATCTGCTAATAGCGCGAAAATATTAGTTTATAGTTTATTTACTGAAAACTGTGGCATCAAAACCAGCAACAGTTTTTTTTTTCATTTCGGTCAGTTTTGAACTCTGTGATATTCCAAAATTTTTAAAAAAATTGTTCAGTTTAAAATAATATTAGAAGGGTTTAGGTCATATAACAAAGATAAATTTATTGAAATCTTCTTCAAAAAAGCTTCTGTCAACTATCAAAAATTTATCATTGGGTTTTTTTTCAAATAATACTCACCCAGAATTTAACTCTTCTAATAAACTATCCACTGATGGTCTGTTTAAAGTACTTTGGGCACTGGAAGGTCTTGAATAATTGGCCGGGCTGCGAGCTCCAGAATCTCGAGTAGAACCATTATAATGACTGCCATTCATATTTTCTGGAACAAAAGAAAACTTGAGATTTTT
>CAJUYG010000040.1:429350-440250 GCA_910591675.1 Galerucella calmariensis | reverse complement strand
CAGTCAGGTCTGGAGAATTTGGAGCCCATTCTATTGGACCACTCCTACCAATCCTATTATTTCCAAATTGTTGGTTAACAGATTCTTTTGCTATGTTGGAATAATGGGGTGGAGCCCCGTCTTGTTGAAAGTAAACATTTTGGTTTAAAATACCATCTTGTTCTAACTGGGGATAAAAAACATATCGGTATAATTATTACCACGAACTGTATTTGTATTTTCTGCAAAAAAGAAAGGCCCATATAATTTTTCACGGGACACTGCACACCAAACAATGTTGATGAAATTCTCTTGGATTTTCTAATCCCCAAATTCTACTGTTATGTTTATTAACTCATCCATTTATATGGAACGCAGCCTCATCAGACATAATAATTCTAAAATTTGGATATGTTCTGTACAAATCTGTTAAAGTTTCACACATGAACACTCTTTAATCATGGTCTCGATCGTTAATTTTTTGTAAAACTAATTTTGTAAGGTTTTAATTTGAGAGCTTTTAGAATTCTAAAAACTCTAGTTTTGTCCATTTCCAAATTTGATGCTATTTTTCTAATTGAAATTTTCGGATTTCTCTGTACAAGCTCATAAACAGATAACATTTCTTCTAAATTTCCATTCACAATTCTCTTTTTTCTAGATATAGAAGCAGTATTCCTAAATTTGGTTAACCATGTTTTAATGGTATTTGTAGCAGGTGGATTTTTATTGAACTGTCTTCTAAATCGTCTTCTAGTCTGAACAATGATCGCAATATTTTTGTGATGGGACATATTAATGCCTCCTTATTTATTAATAAGATATTTGAATCATTACAGTATCCCAGTTAACGTTATCCAACTTCGCTTTCTGTGCACCAATTTTAGACTTCAGGGTACCGTTATAAAGTAAAAATATGCGTCTTTTAAGAAATTGGTAAATATACAGGGTGTCCCATTTAAAAATTACATCTACCTACTGTATTCTGAAAATACTCCACTTTTCTAGGGGGTGAACCGAAAGTAGGCCATTTATATAAATGTGTCATAACAAAACGGTAATTTTAAACCCAACTGTGAAAATCGCATCTTATTATCTAGAACCGTTTCGAAAATATAAGCTCTTAAAAACAGTCAGAATATAATGAGCACCCAGTATATAGTTATATAGTTACAGTGAAGTCAAAACTAGAAATAGTTAAATACAGTGTGTGGATTTCACCAATCTTTACTTAAATGTAGTAGATTTCAGTAAACACGACAAACACGACATCCTTTTTTGCAAAAAAATCAAATTAACTAACTATTTCAAACAATGTTTGATGGGATCAATTTTTTTTTCACCCGTTACGTTTCTAATTAAATTACACTCACCTGTCGCATTGTGTCGACTGTTGCTCAAATCCTGCAGCAAAGAATCCAATTCGTCTAAATTGTTGTTAAATGGTCGCTTCTCCATGGTGGACGACGCTGAACTGTTTGCACCGCTTCCGGTTAGACCGTAACTTGGACTTCTGTTACCAGAATTCGGTGGAACTTTACCATAATTTCCCTGAAACGATAGGAAAAGGTGCGGTTAAAAAATAATTTGGGGGATATGCAGTTTATTTTATTTTTTAAATTATATGAATCATGTTCGCAGAATAGTTATTGATAAGTTTATGAATATACATTTTAGATTATTTCATTTTACCGAGGAAGACCAATATCCGGCAAGTGAACACATACAATAAACAATGTGAATGATGATATATTTGTTTATTTAAAACTATAAATATTTAATAGCAAGAATAAAGGCGAGAAATCAATTTTCATATTTTAATCCAAAAAGTTTTATGGTTTCAGTGCATCTCAAGTCAAAGTCAAGCCTAAGTCAAGTCAAGTTAGTTTCTTATATTGTGAAAAGAACTATATACTTCAAAAATAATCCAAAAATTGTTATTCACTATAAGCATCAAATTTTGACATTGGCTTGAAGAGTATTCCAAAAATAATACAATAACAGCATTCAGCGTTAATTATAACTTTATATAATATCTCGGCGAACAGAATTTTTCGAAAGCAGACGAGCATGTGTGTGTTTTATAGAATTATTTTTATTTTGGAGATAAGCAACATGTATTTTATTGAGATACGATGCAGTATATTTTCTTTTATAAAAGTTATACTTAGATCACTTCGCCATCACAAGTATATTTAAAACATTTGAAATAAAAGTGTAACAGCCGCTTTTATAACATTTATTTTTCCAAAAATTTCCACAGATACAACACATGCCACAGAAAAAAAGGTAGTAGATCAACAATGGCAACTCTTGCTCTTTAGACTACTTTAATACATTAAAAGAATTTTTATTTTTGTTTCATATTTTGATACAAAAATTGACACACTTTGCAACAGGTATTCTAATTACTGATATACAGGGTATTTCTATATTAATCCGACATGATGAGTCATTGCAAGTGAACGAAAATTACAAAATTGCCACTTTACTTAAATTTCATAAAAAAAATTAAGCCTCAATTTTACTCAGTACCTCGGAAGTGGGTATAGTTTGAAGAAGTACGGGTAATTGCCTCCTGCATTCTTTCGCATGAATTTATAAACACCATGTATATTATTTTGTGAATATGTTCATTTAGTTTTAAATAAATTGGGCACGTCACCAAATAAAAATGTTGCGAAATACATGTTATTACCAAGGTTAATTCAGGAAAACAAATTTTCATGTTAGGTAGTTTCCAAAACAACTGATACGTCAATAATCAATAGTAATTTCAGGTTAAATAGAAAAATTGTTGTTCTATACTCATTGTATGCTCTTTAGGCTTCAGTAACTAGCTAGGGCATATGTCAAACCTCTTTGGTTTAGATGCAGGTGCAAAGGAGTGTTTCAGCCCATTCCCATAGTGACAGATTTATGTGAAGAAAAATGTACATTTTTTATATATCCAAGTCAAGCTTAAACTTAAATCGACTCATTACACAGATTATGCGACGACTTGATAGTAAAAGACAGTCACTATTTGGCCAACTGCAAGGCAATGCAGAACTAAATAAAATACATCCAGTTGAAACAAGAAATAGGTGTATTATATATTAAAGGGCTGAACTTAAATGTTAATAAATTATAGTAAAAAAACTAAAAAATATGCTTTAGAGGTAATCCAACTCAGAAGTAACATCCAAGTTATGTTTTTTTTAATGTCATCGGTCCTTGACAAGATTTCAAAAAAATGTATAATTAATCTGAGCGTTTAAAGTTGGTAAAAATCGAGTTTGAAGGTTGCTTTATAAATGTAACACCCTATATTTTATGACTGTATTGTTCTGTCATCTGTCCTTGGAAAGTGTACAGAGTTATAGTCTGTACAGAAAGTACGAGGAGTAATAAATCATTCATTTAAGTGGATTTCATAGACGTACCAAAATATATTTTAAGAGGGTATACCGTAAGGTACATTTTGTATTGAACGAATGAGTTGCAGCTATGCTAAAGAATATACGATTTAGGTCAGAGGTAACGGGATGTACTAATTTTAATAAAAAAAAGTGATAGAGGTACATAAATTTTAGTAAGTTTGATAAAGAAAGGCAACACCGTTTATTCATAATAGAAAACAAACCAATCTGTAACAATAATTATTTTATATATTTTTGTATATATGTGTGTATAAATGCTGGATATACAGTTTCCAAATCTTGGCAAGATGAAAACATTAAAAGCGGAAGGCAGGCAAGAATAAATACAAAACCTACATTGTAGAAGAAATGGCTTCTTCTCGTGGTATATCAGTTCTTCGACTTCCCTCTTATCATTGTGAACTTAATCCCATAGAATTAATATGGGCTCAGGTAAAGGGGGAAGTTGGAAAAAAAATACTACTTTTAAAATAAACGATGTTGTGAAATTGTTTGAGAGTGCTGTAAGTCATGTTAGTAAGGAAAATTGGACAAACTGTATCGAGCATGTTATCAAAGTAGAGGCAAATATGTGGAAAATTGACAATATCTGTGATGATTTAATCGACCCTATTATTATTGTGTCAACAACGATTCTTCCTCTTCCGAGTCGGATATAGAATAAAATGTAAGTAATAAATGTATTCCAATAATTATTTCTTTTCATTTTTTATTATATTATAATTTAAAACGTATTTTTTTCCCAAAATACACACCACTGCATTGCGTTATTGCTTATCTGCTAATCCTTTAACAATGAAGAAACCCTAAACTTTGCTACAACTGAAACAAATACGGGGTCGATCTACCTGGTTTTTAGATTTACGGAAGAAGTGTAATTTAAAGTAAGAGATTTATCAAAAATTTCATGGTGCTCCCTGTAAAGGTTTTGCATACTTAATTAGGGCTTATTACTCCTCGTACTTTCTGTACAGACTATAGAAGGAAATCTGTTCGTTTACAGTGGGTCAAAATCGAGTCCAAAGGAGTCGGTTACAAACATACATACAGGGTGAAGCTAATAAAAGCGTATTAAAAAGCATTTATCGTGCTCCAGTAATAGGATAAATTAAAATTATACGAGCTCATGAGCTATTAACTCAGTAAATGGAAAGTATATTTTTTCAAATAAATTATTAGTTTGGCCCCATTCTCGTTGCTATGTATTTTCCACCTATTGCTATTCATCTAACAGAATAGAAACTATTGAAAACTATTGAAAAACCATCCGAATAAAAATAGTAACGGGCGCAAAATCAGTCTCGTCCCGCCGCTTGTTTTCAATCTTCCCACTCTGCCCATCTCATTGTCCGTCTCGCTCCAGCGCAATCTTTTCAATATTACATTATTCTATAGGTGTCTTTTAGTGAAATCCGGAATCTGTCGCGCCAAATACGGCTTGCTTCAACTAAATACAACACACAAAACGATATTTTATCTGAACCACGTAGCTTCGAGTTATTTTTGAAATTCATTAACTATTTATCTATTCCAATTTGGTTTTGCTAAACAATCGAATGCATCGGTCAACGTTTAAAACATTGAACTATATAAGCATAGAGTTGAAGGTTGGATTTTTATGTTCAGCCACCTGTTGATCATCATCAACAGGTTGTTAGTATTTAGAGAGTCCAAGTAGGAATGAAAAAATTCTGAACTCGCAGATTTTAAAATTATTAGATGGAGATACAGACCCATAGGACTGGAGCATCCTAGAGGATTCTTCAAGAAGGACCTGGTGAAAAGACTGTTGAGTCTGAAAAGGGCTACTGGTTTGTTCACAAAAACGGCACAATCCAGTTGATTCTAAAAGATTTAAAAATAAACGAAATAGTAAGTAAGTGGAAAAGATAGTAAGAAAATGTGGCGTACTTTGAAAAAAATTGTTACTACTAAAATTGTGGACATACCTAGATTATAATTCAATAGAAATAACTGGTGGTAATGTTTCTTTCAATGAGCATTTGAATAAGCTTTATTTATACAGTATAAATGATATCGTTAATAGCATTTCTACTCCCACAAAATTTACAGAAATTCCTATATTGGCCAATAATGTTGAAATTAACACATTTAAAACTGTTTCATTGAATAAAATACGAGGAATAATCTTCAATCTGAAAAGTAGGGCAACAGGAGAGGACATGTTAACTGTGCAATTACTAAAAGATATTTTTGATGTGGTTGGGTATCCTTTATTAAACCTTATCAATACGTGTTTGCAAACTAGTGTCATGCCTAGTAAATTAAAGTGTAGTACTATTGTTCCCGTTCCAAAAGTTAGTAATCCCAGGAAGCCAGAGGACTTAAGACCAATTAACCTTCTTCCAATTATTGAAAAAATAATTGAAATAATAGTTCATTCGTGAGCATCTTAACGAAAACAATTTATTATTCATCAACCAGTCTGGTTTTAGAACGCACCATTCCTGTGAAATGGCCTGTCAATTAGTTTCCAACAAATGGAAAAAAAGAAATTGATGAAGGAAATATTGTAATTAGTATTTTTGTTGACTTAAAAAGACCCTTTCAAACTGTGAATAGAGATAAATTAGTAGTGAAATGTGAAAAATACGGTATAAAGGGGAGTGTCCTGAACTGGATCAAAAATTACTTGACCGAGAGGTATCAGAAAACTAAAACTAATAATGAATGCTCAGAGGAGATTAAGACATATTTTGGGGTACCACAGGGTAGTGTATTGGGATCGTTATTATTCATACTGTATATTAAAGATTTATACCAATACTTACAGCATTCTTTCGTCAATTTCTTTGCAGATGATTCTTTGATTTCTGTATCTGGTAAAACTTATTTGGAACTGGTAAATGTTATGAATAACGAGATAGACATCCTGAATGAATGGTTGATGGAAAATAAATTAAAGTTAAATGAACAAAAAACTAAATGTATGGTACTAGGTAGTAAGCAAAATTGTTGTAACTTCAGGCAAGGTCAATATATCATTAAAATTAATAATAGTATAGTAGAATACGTAAATGAAATAAAATATTTAGGAGTTATATTAGATCCTCAGCTCAAATTCCATAAACATATAAATTTTTTGTGCAAGAAAATGGGAAAAAAAGTTGAATATTTTTCTAGAGTTAGTAAAAGTATTTCACTTTGGTGCAGAAAATTGGTGTACAACACTATCATCTATCCACATTTTAATTATTGTATGTCTCTATTGATGTCCTGTTCTAATGGAAAAATTCATAATCTATTTGTTATGCTATAGCTTATTATTAACTAAATAAAGTATATTCTATTCTATTCTGACTAACAGCACAAAAAGCCAAATGGTGTCGAGGTCTTTAAGTTTCTGACTGGTGGTGCCGAGTCAATCAATAAAATTTGCAAAAGGAGATAATTTATTTATTCTTTTGGGCGAAGCATTAAAAAAACGGCACTGCTTTTGTCTATTGTCTATTTCCAATTAACTTTTACTAAGATATCTGCCACGGGTCTATTTTTTTTAAACAAATTTGTTAAACTAGACGCTTCATCATAAAACAATATAATTTGAAATATCAATTCATGCAACAGCTTATTTCTCACTGCAACAACCTGTTGAATCCGTTGAACAGGTGGTCGATAGGTGAGCACTACAGTCTGTAGGGAAAACTTCTTTCAATTGCAACTATGTATGTAAAATATCTGTAATAAGTATTTAACATTAGAAAATATAAAAATACGTTTAGAAATACTAAAATAACTTGCAGCTGTGTAAATATATGTTTCATACTCCCACATTTGGTGCGATCGTTTGAAGATTAAAGATATTTGAAAATTAAAAATGACTAATATTCGAGGTTATGTTAGAAAATATATACATGGTTTATAAACATTATGAATGCTAATCGGTATAAAAATAATGTGGAATGGGTCTTAAAATAACGTTTATACGATCAATGGTATATAACTGTCAACAATACCAATACTAGGTAAGGAAAACAGAGTCATTTTGACCTGGGTGCTGGGGCATCGTGGAGTGGAGGGCAACGAGAAGGCCGAGACTCCATTTATCGGACCTGAGCCATTTTTTGGCACTGCTAGATCAGCCATAGCTACCTGGGCGGAGAGGAAAACCTACACGTACTGGGCGTTCATATACTACCCTTCGAGTATAAGAAATAAGCAAATCCTGGAATGGAGTAGAAGAAACCTACGCATTCTGTCAGGACTGCTTACAGGACATTGTCGACTAAATTACTACCTAAAGAAGATGATTCAGACCTCGGACTGTCGGTTCTGTAATTAGGAGGATGAAAATGCGTAGCACATACTATGCTCATAACCAGCTTTGGGCAGGGTAAGGTATAACATATCCGGTTTTAGTACCTTAGAGCTGAACGACTTCAAAAAAGTCATGAACTTCGTCAGAAGCACATGCTTGTGAGGTGAATTGTAATCACTAGAAGTGAGCCACAATAGACCTAACGGGGGTCGCAGTGGAGGTAGCGAGAAGGTCCCACTCACAAAGAATCTAACCTAACCTACGATCGATGAAAGTTCTAATTTAAGATTCTTTTTGTTAATTATTTTAGGAAATTAAACCGCAATATTTTTAGAAGTTTTTCAATTTAACGTGTCGGTCTGATCTTGCTGGATCACTCCCGAATATTCGAGAAGACTCACACGTATATGAGAAGGTTGAATCAAACAAGACGGACAGTATAAGTTAAGAATTATTGTTTTAGTGTGTGTTGTATGAAAATAGCACTAGTTTTTTCTATAACTAGGCTTGGAAAAAGATATCTGACTCTGGTCTAGGGCAGGTTATTCAATATTAGACACAATTTGACACAATCTTCAATAATGGCCGAGATTGAAGATGAATCATTTGGGAAGGTACTGGTTCAATTACCTCACGAAATGTTCTCGTTTTTTTCCCACTTCTATTATTCAAAATGTCCTATTTTAAAGACAATATTTGATATTAAATTTAGTAAGTAAAACCAAACAAACAGCAGGAATTTTCAAATTAATACCAAAAATACATTTACTGGCTTATATAATGCAGATACATCGGACCAAAATAAACATATTGGAAGTATTTTGAGTATGTGTTGAAATGAAACTGATGAAAGAACTCCCACAAGTTGTACACCTCACGACATCTAGTTAACGTTACACGAGTTACGTCTTAATATAATATATATTTTTGAGTTTACTTCATTTTGGAAAACATTCAAAATTTTACGTACAGATGTCACTGTAAGCAATTTAAATGTAAAAATATCCAACTAACGTATAACAGGATGGATAAAAATAATTTCATTTGGCAGCAATTCTCACATTAATCTACTGTAATCGATATTGTTTTTATACCAAAAATTAAAAACCCAAATACGGTCGAATTGGCTGTAATTATAAACTAATACTCACAGCTGATTTTACAGAGTAGCTTTCAGTCTTCGTTATATTATGGCCATCGCTATCTGGAGAATACCGGATGTTCCTTTGCGAATATCCAGAATAATTTGTACCTACTCCTGAACCAGATACTGTATTCTGAAGATCGGCGAGAAGTGCATCTGCAATAAATAATAGATCAATTATTAATACTTTCAAGTAATGATATTGATATTCAACATGATGTTTAGATCATGTAACAGTGTATAATAGAAATGTTAAATGTTTGACCTTGCAACGGAAATATCTACAATTTACATCTTTATGTAAAGTAAGAGCAAAAGGATTAGGTGATAAAATAGTTGTAGTTACCACAATTCTGGAAAAGAGGTGAACTGAAATACCTTTCTGGGGGCCTGAACGCTTTTACGGAATCAGCCCCAATGTAATATAGGAAGAAATAGGTAAAGCCGAGAAAAAGAGATCTAACCATTGGATATATTTAGTAGGGCTTACACAATCAAAGACTCTTCTGGGTGAATACAACCTGTTGAGATCGAATGAATGCATAAGTCAAAGAAAAGCTGCGCTAAGAGTTTTAACAGGGATCCTAACGGGACATTGTCGCCTGAATGGGCACCTGAAAAAGCTCAAAATAGTGGAGGAAGAAGAATGCAGATTTTGTGGCATGGAAGAAGAAACCTCCATCCACATAGTTTCCAACTGTACAGCACTTCAGAATCCTAGAGCACTGCACCTGGATAGAAGAGGAACATTTACCTATGTTGAAGCCTGCAGACATCCTAAAATTCCTCCGGGGAAATAGGACTGAAGGAACTACTAGTTTCTGAGACTCTCCTCAGAAACTAAGTAGAAGTAAGGGGACACAATAGATCTTTTAGATCTCAGTGAATGTCACCCCAAAATACATACATACATACCACAATTCTACCAACAGATCGCTTTATGAGATGTTGATTTGAGCTGAGGAAGACTTGTAGAGTTAGAAAGTAAAACTTGGCAAAAGGGATGAAAATTGATGAAGCATTTGTTTATAATTAGAGTAAAAGCTATTTGTTTTACTAGCTGAGGGCAGTAATCATTCAAGGGAGGAAAAGGTACTTTACTCCTGTGTACATATGATTTTTCCTCTTCCCTCAAATATCGAGTTATTATTTATAAAGTGTTAAATATAAGTTTTTTGGAACCACCAAAGTTATGTTTCCTTTCCAAATTATGTGCCCGTAGTCTTACAAAAAAACAACTACATTTTATATTTTCATAGCTTAATTACTATTTTCAAGGAACTCCATGTTAATTTTTCTTTGCCAAAAAAGACAAAAGTACATTAGGCAATTTTTTTTCTCAAATATGACTATACCACTGGATTCAGAATCATCACAAATGTAAACTGCCAACATTTTATATGTATAAAAATTTTCATTAACGACAAAGTTATTGCAACATGAATTTGGAAAAAGTGGTATTTTCAGTAATATTTTACATAGAATGTAGACAAATTTTGAAAATGGCAACATGGTAAACAAAAACAAGTATTCAATCATATTGCACTGTAAAAATTCGAAGCCGATAACTTAACCCGTTCTGGAGTTATATACCTCATTTAAAAACCAGGAGGAGTGATTTGAATTCAAGTTGGCAATTCTGTAGACCTCTGATTGGTCAGATTCAGCCCAGTTTCACACAACACTTTTTAATATTGACATCAACTGATAGTTTTCATTTTTGATAGTTCTGGCAGAGAAATAAATAAAGATTGGATGAAAAACCAAAAATATTCTCTAGCAGTGGGTACATTATTACTTTACATTTTTTTTAAGTAGTAAAGTCGGTTTAGCGAGTATTAAGGGAATACTGAAGTAGATGAACATTATATAGTGCAGAAAATATTGGTGGAATACCAGGACTTTTGAAAAATTGTGATGAGTGAATAAAAAATGTCGTTAGAAGAACAAAAATGTTATCTGAGTTGGACAAAATTTTGCAAGCTTCAAAGAAACGTTCAGACTTTCTTGAAACAAATTAAATTTATCTGTGTCACCTTTTGACGAGTCAAATGTAGGTACTATTTATTTGTTATA
>CAJUYG010000040.1:404011-426350 GCA_910591675.1 Galerucella calmariensis | reverse complement strand
ATAATTTGTTTGTTGTCGATGTGAATCTGAATCTTGAATAAGAAACGAAACAGGAAAAAGTCTTACATTTTGTTTAATGCGTAGGTACATCTGAAAAATATACTGCAGATCAGAGTAGAAATCGACTTATGACTAATGTCTTTGCTATCAAGGCATATTTAATATATTTGGAACACGACTGTTGACAACGTTTTCGGAACACACCCTTTAGTAAGTAATCTGGTAACTTTTAGTGGTGTGATTAAAGCTTTTCAAATCACTCCTCCTGAACTATAGCTTCTCAAAAGTAATGTAAAATTGTGCATAATAATTTCATTTATTAACAAAATAAAATCAACGAGTCGCAAATTTAAAAAAAAATTTAAATTTTTGAGTTCCAGGACTCATTTGAGTTCAATAATCCATTTTTGGGTATATATCGTTTTTTTATTGAAGTAGGGTCAATTAAATTAAAATATATTTGTTTTTAATAATAAAATGTAAAATAGAGTATAGAAAACGTAGTGATGCCTATCAAATAATGATATTTCATAATGGTTTAAAAATATCACACTGACACATGTGTAGCTCGTAAATTAGCGATTTTACTAATCACCCATACTACCTACATTACTCAAACGATCTCAATTTAAATTTATACGGTCATTAAAACTAAAAGATAATTTAAACGTTTCAAAAAATACCTTTTTTAAATGACATTCCCCAATACAATCTTTCAACTTACAAATATAACGCTCCCATTCGGCATGACTTTTGAACGTCAATTTCCTCGGTCTCCTCTCCAACGTCGTTGGAGGCGAAGGATCGAAAGTGACAGTTTTAGGAGACGGAGTACGCATGCGTAACTTTGCACTCATTATAACTTTTCTTTCGCCGATCAAATTTACTCACTTCACACTTCCAACACTAAACGGTAACCTGTTGTTTATTTCTTTGCAAGTACACTATCAAGTTTTTTTTTTATAAATTCTAATTATTTTATTAATCGATCCTAATAAACTGAAACTGACGGAAGATCCCGGTTATGACTAACCTATGTTCTAGTTTTTGGCAAGACAGATGCTGACATAGACTAAAAATAACCCATTGCGGATTTTCTTCCACTCCACCTGATTATTACATAAATACAGGTGGCTGTTTATATATAACTGGAAAATTGGAAGATATATTCAAGATTGTTCAAATACAAATCGTAGTATTTAATTAAATAGTTAAATACTCAATGGCAGCATAAATGCTGAAGGTTGCAAGCACTCATTCTTTCGAATTGCAACAATTCGGAATCCTAGGGCACAGAAACTGGGGGACATTTACTTAAGTCAAAGCCTGCGACAAACTCAAGCCAAGGGTCCGGCACTGAGGCCGTTCCTGCTACCTAGACATCCATGAAGCCGAGCCCTTCAATAAAGGCCACAACAATTTTCAGTGGATGACTGCTTGTGTCTCCAGGGGCCATAACAGGGACTCGCCTGCGTAGTGCAGCCCAGTGTGGACACTCTAAGAGAACATGGACTGACGTTTCATCAGTCATTCCGCAACCCCTACATAGGGAACTTTCCTCTACTCCTAGGTTATAGAGGTGCTTCCTCACACTTTAGTGCCCTGTTAGGAGTCCTGCTATCTTCCTCAACCTACTCCTTGGTAGTTCAATAGCTGCCCCAGCGTGTCCATCAGTCCATCCCTTCAGTAGAAGTTTAGATTGTCTAGGACCCTGTAGAGCATTCCAATGAGAGAGCATTCCAATGAGCGAGGTACTGGTTCCTCGGCCACTTCCCCGTATCCTTGCGTATTGTTTGTTTTGTTAGGCCCCGGGTCGCAAAAAGGAGCTGCCGCCAGTGCATCCGCCATTCCGTTGCCTTCAAAACAAGAGTGGGCCGGAATCCATTCTAGCCGCACTGCGTTCCGACTTGCAAGATCAGTAAGTCGTTCTCGACATTCGTCAGCAAGTCCGAGTTGATGGTATATCCACTCAGGGCTTTATGGTTATGGTTATGCGTCGATCCACATAACCTCTGTCTAGGTTTATCTGCGCACATTCCTAGATAGCGTATATCTCTGATATGCAGATACACCATCACCCAATGGTACACAGATTTGTGTCCTTGGGTTCCTAGAGTAAATTCCAGCCCCTGCTCTATCAACGGAGCGTGTACAAGACGGACCCATGAGGCTGTGTATTCCTCTCTTTTTCCCGGGATTCTCTATCCCGGATCATAGCCCTGTATGGGGTTGCGAAGTAGTACTTGCGTAAGCATTCGTCAGCCGCTCGAGCCAGAACTGGGATATCTTCCAGGAGCCGGAGCTTCTTGACGTGTCTGCACTCTTCCCCTCTTCGCACGTATCCCAGACCCACCTCAAAATACATACGTAAATATTCTGAAAGTTCGACAGGTTCGTACTAAACATATTTCTCACATAAATCATAAGTACTGCAAGTGCCAAACGTGATGGCGAGCCCGCCCACATGCGCACAAATTAATTTTCAATGTTGCCTCCCTCTACAGTTCTTTCAAGACATATAAATGCTCTGTACAGAGGCGTATCATTAGATGTTCTTCAATTCTGTTGTCTGAATTATTTTTGTACGACACTGAACGGCAAGGGGCTTATTGTAATTTAATAGTAATTTAGTTGGGAGAGTCTTTACCTTCGCCACTACGTTTTGCACTTGCAATATTTCAAGTAATCTTAATGTGAGAAAAATTTAAAAGGAACCGGATTAACACATCTGTCTATTGCAAAATTCCAAATTATAAGTCGTGAATTACTTAAATGCGCTGTAGGTTCCTACTAACTACGCAGAATTATAGAAACAAGTACACTTCACTGCACTCACTTAATCGCAACATGAGAACATAAATACACTTATCACAATTCTAATTAAAAAGAAAAACAAATACTTTGTTGACAACAGGTGCACAACGAGGTAGAACACTAAACTAAATCAAAACAATCTGAGATATTTCCGAAAATGTATTACATCAAGGATGCCTCCTACGGGCTTCCAATTAATTATGTAAATAAATACAAGTATTTGTTTCCATGCATAATAAGAAAAATTCCTAGATATGTAATTAGCATTTTTCATTTATATGCGGTTGAATAAAACATCTACAATATTTTTATTAACACTTAATTACTAACAGTTGTAAGATAATCTAGCTCAGGTTCATCGCACTGAAATTTTTCGTTTAAAAGTTCGACTACTTGATTTTGAATCAACTCTACATTTTCGAAAGGTGTATAATCGTCTTCTGTTGACCTGGAGATCGTAATAATAGTAGGAGCTCTAGGTAGCGTATCCAAGAAATCTTTGAAACAACTAAACATAACTTCCAATTCTTCCAAGCTCGATATATGATCGGGTAATCCGGATTCGTCGCAAGTACAACCAGCATCGTGTATCAACAACCAGTCGATATCTTCTTCTTCGTAGTGTGCCAATAAATTTTTCCTTAAGCAATCCACTTTTTCCCATAATTCCGTTTGATTTTCTTCCGGCATACTCCTTTTATCATTTAAATGTTTAAATATATCGTGAAGCATGTTTATCTGAGTTTTTCTTTTATTAACAACTTCTACTATAATGTTATCTTCTTTTTCTTCAGGTGGTTTGTAGAAATAAATATCTTTAAGTTGAGGATAAAGATTAGCTTTGTCATATATTCTTTTGAACGGATTTCCTGTACTAAAAAAATCTAGATCTATGTCTAAAATTACTGGAGAATTCGATTTGGAAACCCATGAACGTATCTTATTAAGATCATCTGTGGAATTTTCTAGCTTATTTCCTAAAGTTACAACATCTAATTGAACATTTTTCACATTTTCTAAATCTTTTACATTTTTGTATAAACATTCAGACAAAAAATAAGTCTCTTTGCAATCTAATCGTATAGTTTCTTCTACTTTATCTTTTCCGATGTTGAAACTTTGACTGGAATCTTCTATTTGATGAGCCCATGGTGGTTTTATCCAAATGAGATGATCGAAATGACCAGCGTAAGCTGCTGGCATTATCCAGTTCGCTATATCAAGATTTTTATATAATTTTTCTTTATCAAACACACAATCAGCTGGCATATCCGTTGGTATCAACATGTCAGGATGCGAATCAAAATGTATAAAAAGAGATCCTTCTAAAGGTAGATGTTTGGATCCTATATTTCTGTATATGAAAGGGATGACATCGTGGTGATCTTCGACTATGTAAATTGGAATTTTCTTGTATTGTTTGAGATTGTTTCTTGCACCTGTTGAGCAAGAAGATTTTCTCTTAGTAAAACAATTCCGCAACAAAACGCTACACTACTTTTTTTTCAATTTCCCAGTATTCTTATCCTATATTTGAAATAATTTAATCATTACATCACTTTCAAATTTACAAAATTCTTTGTAGGTCAAGTACGTTTCTTATAAAAATATCCAAACATTAATTTTTGGTACATGTTTAAATGCTAAAAGTAGCTTTTCCTTATATAGTAACTTATTTATATGGTTGAAAGTGTCCAAGGACAAATACACTTCTTGTATATTATGTTTATTTAGCGGTTCCCATATTTGGGTCAGATCAAGATTGAAAAATAACAAAAAGTTTTGTTCTATTTCAATATTAATAATCAAAATGAAATGAAATAAAATGATGATAATACGCGAGTATTATTTGTTGTAAATTAATCGACATGTAGCAGTTCTTTGATCTTGTAGAGGAATTGTTGCTACTGCACTTTGCAGTTTCTACAATAGTTATGTATGTACCAAGGGTATAAATAGATGTTTATGCCCTGAGGGCGACGTATTACGAAGCCGAGGGCCTCTGGCCCGAGGGTTTGTAAGTTTTATTTATTTCTTGGTATCGTATTAAAATATAATTTCTCTGTCAAAATTCCTAGAGATAAAAAATCCCTGAGAACTGGCTTTGCTGTCCCCAAACTTTAAAGCCAGCTCTCCATCATTAACGCCTTGAGTCTTCAGCAGAATTACAGGATAAAGATTTGAATTTTCAGAAAATGTTCCCACTTGCTATCGAATATCATTAAAACTGTTTACATGGAACCAAAACTAGCACCTGTTTTGTCTAAATAAGCAAGTTTTTCGAATTTAAAAACAGTTTGTTCTTTTAAATGTTACACTATAGAAGATATTTTTAGTTTTTATAAATAAATCTTATCGGGCGTGGGGTATAACATGACCAATTTTATAGCCGACATAAAACTTTTTCATTTTCCAACGCTCCTATTTGGGGAAGAAACAAATATTTCATAATACTAATTATTCCAATAAACTGTTTACCAATTGGTTATTGAATTTTAAGAGCCACACATTTAACAGATTGGTTTGACATTAAGTCTGATTAAAATTTTATCTGTGATAGAATACACAGCGGAATAAAGTGCGAGGTTTCTAAACTTCTTCACCACCGTGGTGTATATACATTTTTTTCCACTAGGAAAAAAATTAAAAATAATTCACAAACGCACCTCGAGAAGCGTTTACCCCGTCGTCTGACTGACAAGTACACTGTCAGTTTTCGATATATATGAACGTACTCGTTATGTCATCAGTCATTTTTGATTGTTCGCGAATTTTAAACTAATGGCATTTTTTTTCAAATAATTTTATCTTGATAGGTAATTTCAAGGAGCAAATATGTTAAAGACAATCTCCTGGGTATACAAAGGTATGTCGCACAAGTTTTTTTTTGAACTACTATCACTGAATTCTTAAAATAATTGAATACCTATGTCCATCATTGACCTAGGTTAATAATAGAAAATTATTAAGTACTAATAGAGAAATTCAACTACAGTTGGCTAGAAAATGCAATAATTGTCAACTTCACAGCTAGTAGTGCAAAAACAACATTATAACATTATACATTCATCTTTGTTAATTGTTATTATGATTATTATATTTTTATTTAGAAATAGTTTCATTTAAAGAAGTACTATGAATAAATTCCCCAAAATAAGGGTCCACACACAGTAAATTCAATGAAGAAAGATAAATAAATATTTTCGTATTTGCTTCTAAATTTAAAACGCGGAATTGATAATCAACGAAAAGGTGACAACTGCTTGCTGGTTATATGTATTTGTAGAATACAGGATGTTGAACTATTTTTATGTTGTTATATAAGTCATCGTTAACGTTTAGTGTGGTATTCTTAAAACAATCATCATTAGATGGTTTGACATTGTCAGTTTTATGTCTATGTAAATAAATAGAAGAGTACAGAGTACAATTTTATGATCACTTTTAAAATTTCAAAAACATTTTGTGTATAGTAATCATAACATATTTTAAATAGGAGAATAGAATTTTACCAAATAATGTGTTATCAACATCTGACATATTAATACACAAAATGTTACAATTAAAGTCAACATAATTAATTTCAAAATTAACAATAACTATCAATAGTGACAAAAATTCAAGTAGTTTAACTATATAATATAGGTAGGTTATTACAATTATTAATTGGTTGGATAATTATAGAAATTGAAAGTGGAATTATTATTGTTCATCATACTTATCATGAATACCTTTCAAGATGATTACATTTTCCTTCTATTATAACAGGTGATTTGGATTAGTTGGTACAACATCGGACTTCTGACGAAGAGTACGCGGGTTCGATCCTCGACCGCGCCCTAAATTTTTTTTAATCAAGAAAATGACAAAAATTCCACTTTTCAAATAGATCGCTTCAAATTTAAATATTACATAGGTGAATCTAATTAAAAATTATATATTTGACAGCTTGCCAATGGTCAATCTTAATAAAAGGCCACCTTACATAGAACTAGACAGTGCTATATATGTCACTTTCCTATGTGATCGTAGGAAAATTATATTTTTTCTCCACCCTATATCGTAAACAACGTATTTTGACACTGTGTCGAAGGACGCAAGTAGCAATTATCAAAAAGGTATCGATTAAGTCATTGACGACGGGTTGTTAGTCAACTTCTACCCTTGGGTGTATCTTATTTATTCATTAATAGTACAATTATGATTATTTTTAAAATTTGTATAAATGTTTTCTCGTTATATCTCAATTTGTATGAAGTGTTTTGACTCCATAATTTCTCCATCTCTAACCAAATTTCCTGTTTTTGGGACGTATTGTATATAACAGTAGAAAAAAATATTGTATGCACCTAGTGAGTATAGCTCTTTCAACTTTTTTCTCAAATCTATTAAACTAAATTTTTTGCAAGAAATTGCGTATCCAAAAATTCTATAAAAATAAAAAACTTACACCCCGGAGACGTTCCTTTTTTGATCGAACACTGATACGGGTGCAAAGTACCAGGAACGAATTTTCCATACATAGAACGATCCATACTGTATCAAGGAAAAACACAACAAACTTTACCACATGTACCGCAAACCAATCAATACGACTTTCTATAACCACGTGACAAATTTTCACACAAACACTTCAAATTTGAAAAAAACGTCCGAGATCTCGTCGTTACATTTCTGGCATATTTTTAATTTGAATTTTGTCGTAGGGTAAACAGCCGGCGCGCAATCGTGTTGTCGACAGGACGGAATTAGAAGGATCCCACAATAGTCATAATAAAACATAAAAACAAAAATCCAGAGAGACACTACAACTAGGAAATTAACTACACGGATCCGAAACTTTCAACTCGATGAGTGACGTTGGAACTGACGATTTCAAGTGGACTTGTTGATTGAGAAGTTTCACGGTAATATCTTAGATAATATTATTACACGCGTTCATCAATAATTGCAATAAAATCAAGGATTAAATAAATGTAGATACCTACAAGGTGAACATGATAATAAATGACCAGTATTTTCGGAGGTACTCTAACACCCTATATAGCGTTAATTTCGACATTTCATATATTATCTATTGTAGTCTGTATTATACAGGGTATATTAGGAAGCAATTGCTTTATGGTTTTCTTTTCAATCAGATTTCTCTGACTATTTCCCTCGTCTTAACTTCCACTAATCACAAACGCACAATATTGAATTATTATATTGTTTCTAGACGAGAAATATGTCACTAGTCAGCAGTTTTTTTCGAATTTACCCGTCAAAGTGACAATTGAACTGTGACATACGCGATTTTTGATACATAAATGAAATTATTCCAGTGAAAAATTATTGCTATTCTTAATTTCAATGTTGTTTATAATACTTTTTATTAATCCACTTGTCACTGAGTATAGTAAACTCGGGCGTTGACTAATAAAATTAACCTTGTACAAGAATTTCCAATTCAGTTTAAGTAATATTAATAATTATTACGTGTATTACGTGTTATTTGGAATTATTAATGATTGCGTTCATCATGGGAATAAATTCATGACATATTTGTATAAATATTAGCCTGGATATTTTGTTAAAAAGCATAAATATCGCCGTGTGGAAACAATTGAATAATTTAATAAAAAAGTATTAGGTGATTTCAATATTTTCCTTCAATTTCCCTAATGCTTGGAAGTACCGATTCAAAATACTCTTGCATATGTAAAGTTTTCCCCTGAATAGATATATTTTTTTTATAAAATTTCATGACACTATACAAAGCCGAAAGAATGGAACTGTTCAAGTTAGGCTGTTTTTTTCCAGATTGATCAGTCTTTGCAGAAAAATTTCAAATGAACCATCAATTAATTTTATTTCACATCTTGTGACAAATCATAAATTACAATGAAGATATTTCTATAAATATTTTGCATTGAACTTAAACCTAAATTAATGGTTAATGTAGTAAAATAAATTACCATGTTATTTTAGGGTATCAGGCAAAAAGATAATTATATATCAACAAAACTGTTATTTATTTCAACCATAATCAGAATCTATTGAAAGCTGTCAGAAAATAATTGTTTGCTATGACCAGTTATTCTCTGATCGTTTCTTGACAGTTTATGATTATGGTTGTATTAACTTGATTATATAAGTCATACTTTATTCAAGTTATATAAAAAACTAATATACTTTCTTAAATGTAAAACGAAACAATATTTTCATTTAGCCACTATACATTCTTTTTAATCAACGATTAATTATTAAAGCTTTATAAATATAATTCAATCAATTATAAAACACTTCAAGTTACGAAATCATGAATATTGGTAACGCTGTTAAAGTGTGGGGTACTTCAAGAGACAGTTGCAAATACAGCACACCATTCAAGTTCTATTTTATAAATTATTGTCATAAATCATGAGCTAAAAATACTCTCTCGGGAACAATTAAGAAGGAGAAAGGCATAGAAAAATCCAAAAATAGACATTGGTTATTTCATTTTATTTTATTTTATCTAAAAACATGTAGCACCACCTAACAATGAGGTTATGTTTACAAATATTCTACTATTATTTATTACTTACCCAGATGATCGTCCATTTCGTATTAATCAACAAATCAAAAACACAAAGTGTACCGAATCACAATCAAATTAGAACTATTAAAAAAATCTGAATAAGAATAACAAATAATAATTTCGCAATCAATTGGCAAATGTCAAATCTACAACAAAGACAGACAGAATTGTCAACAAGAAATGACCTTGATGATTCATTTGATTGCTAGTGGTTATCAGTTAAATCTCGTTTAATCTGATCACTATTTAATATTCAAAATGTGTGTATGATCGCTGAAATTTGTGATTGGAAATTACACGAATTAAAATGAAAAAGTAATTTCCAATATAATTCTATGAAAATAAAACCAATCTATATATTCCAACAAACGAATTATAATGCTTGGTAGTGGATTATTTATTATACAGGGTTAGTAGAAAGCACACAAATATTGATTTAAGCACAAAAAACAGATGCAGCTTTATATGTTTGTACTTCATTTCGCCAAACTAATTACCTTGTTCAAGGCAGAAAAATCCTCAGCAGGGTAAATAAAAATTGAGGAATAATAAATGCAGACATAGAGGGAGTTTGAGTGGAGTGAAACATTGTTTTTTACGATTAGTTGCACACTGTTTTTTTGTAGCTAAATTTTTTTTCAAAAACGCAGAATAACAATATCACATTGGGCTGCAATTATCCATTTTTTCCCAATCTGGATTTCCATTTGCATCACATTTGAATGAAATACAATGTCATGAAGATTAATTTGAGTGAAATAAAACACAATTAACAAGTAACCAATATATCTCCAAAACCATTTAACATGAGTATATCAATAATTAATCATATATACATATAAATTTATTGGACTGTAAATCAATTCTTTCACTTAGTTGGATTTATCGTAGTCGTCCTTTCTCATTTGAACGTTAAGTACTCTTTCACTTTTATAGTCTGGTTGTGATAGTTTTCTAAAACCCTCATCATCTACAAAACATATTTCATGACCGTCTGGATCCGCCAAAATTAAAACACGGACATCGGATTTGCCTGCTGTGGGTAGCACAGTAAGGGGCGTTAGAACTGTACACTTATTTTCCTCAATTTTTTTCGAGAGAGGATCTTGTTCAGCATACGGAATGGAAAACGCAACACGACCAAAAGCTTGGCCACGATCGATTGGTTTACCTGCAACAAAAAGAGTATAATATTAAATAATGATTCCAAGGCAAGTACAACACTTACCTATATCTTGTAATTCCAATTTAGCTTCATTATCTTTGAAACCAATCAGTGCTGATTTATCATCGCATCTGAAGATTTTTAAACCCAATATCTCATTCCAGTATAATAGAGAGCTTTTCACGTTAGAAACATTCAAAGTAACTGATTCTACTGGATCTAAAATGAAACCAATAAATTATTATGATCAAATTAGATACAGATTATATTCTACGACAGTATTAAAAAATTGTGAAATTGCTGAAACTTGTAGTTGCTCAGTCGATAACAAAAATTCAATAAATTGCAAAAGAACTTTGATGTACTTTTAAACTTAAAAACACTTTACCTCTATCAGTTGGTTGTGGTACATCAAGAACTTCAAATCGGTAACCACCTGGTGCTACAACAATATTTCCACATTCAACTGGCCAGTTCTGTTCAGCTGCTCTTTGTAAAATTTCTTTTCCTCTTATAGATATTTTTGAAAAATCATTTCCTCTGTCATAGTTAGTTATTCCATAATTATATGTTAATTCAATGACAAAGTGGTTATCTTCTGGTCCATAACCAACCATTGTTTTGCTCCATCTACCATCATATGGCCTGTAAATATTGACCATTCAAGGGAAGGAACTATCAGTAGTTTATGGGCTTTATGACCCTGGTGATGGTTTTGTTTTTAAATTTTCAGCTCATACTAAATTATAGTAGTAATAATAAATAATTTGATTATCTAGTAATTGATGAAATACTTATTTAATTTAAAAAGATTGTCTGATAAAAAATTACTTTGATATTCTCAAGTACATCTCATAAAACATGACTTTATCAATGATTTGTATCATCAATAATTTCATCATGACTAGTAAAAATTTAAGAACCTGGAAACTGTATAAATATATACAGTAAACTTTTTTAATATTAGTAAACTATAGTATGTATCGTTTTTTATTTAAAAAAAATACTTATACAATTTTATCTAGGTTTTCTTTGCAAAATTGGTCCAAATTATAAAAAAAAAAGATTGATGATCTTACCCATTACATGTAGCTTCACATCCTTCTGCAAACTCTTCATGCCTAAGCAATTTCATTCCCAAAACATTGAAATAAAATCTCATGGATTCCTTTCTATTTGGAATTTTAAAAACATAATGTAACGCTCTTCCGGATAAAGACATTTTCTATGAAATGTATTGTGTGCATGTATTGAAGTGACTGGTAATTTAAGTTCGTGCCTATGGATAGAAATTAGATTGTCATAAATACATTATCTGTAGATAAACGTAAAATCCCACTTCAGGAAACCATTGAATTAATTAAATATAATGATAGACATCTTCAAGGACGTATTTTTCCAATTAAAAAATTATTCAATTATACAGGTAACTCCTGGTATTTAGTGCGGAATTCCAAGAGAATAAAAATATTCTAGGGCAGACAATTTTACTTTCTGAAACCAAGAAGATATTTACAAATAACATTCTTTTTGTAATTTACCTCCGTTTTTAGAATTGTTGTTTGTCCATTCCAAGCAAATGTTTAAAAAATATTAGTAAAAAGGATAAGGAATAAGGATAATTCATTGTTGAGTTGGTAATTCTGTGAGAATTTGACAATGACAGCTGCTGAACTAGACGTGAGGCAATTTACAGAATTTTGATATGTATTATCCGGTTACTGAAATTGATATAAACCATAGAGATTCATCAACCCATCTTTATCTAATTATAGAATAAAATCAATCATTGTATAACCTAGTATAATTGCATTGGATCACTGTATTACAACTATAAGTAAAAAGGAGGTATGAAACGGAAAATGCAAAAATGCATGCTTGGTTGCATACCTATTAGTGATGTCACTTTATAGTAGTTGGTAGCATAGTACCAAATTTGTATTAAATGACCTTTCTACCTTATCGTGGTCTATGATTCACATTTCTGGAAATTTGTTGTTTATTCTTGTGGTATTTTATTTTTACATCATCCTGTTTGGATAATTATTTTCAACCCGAACGGATGACCGAAGTGAGCAGGAAATCATATGCAGAATGTGCAAAAGTAATAAGCGGAGGAGTTTATTATTGTCATTTGAAAATTTGAAAATATCAATAGAGTTACTGCATGTTAAAAAATTCTAGACTGTAAGTACTTATACACAATTATTGTGTACATACTAATATGCTAACTTAACTGGAAAAGCAAGTGGAGATTGTTTACTGTAAAATATATTTCATATTACAATATAACTTTGTCACTATTGCAAAATATGATTTATGATTTATCTTCAAGTTGACTATGGTATTCTCTTGATTTGTTTCCACAATGAGTGTCACTTCTATTATGTGTACACAGCAATATTTTCAGCTTGGCCTGTCTCCAAGCTACACAAAAATATAAAATAACATAATTAGTTACGTCCATTAGAAACTGGAAGCTCCTGACTTTGTTAATTTGCATTTTTCTGTATATTGTATGCACAATGAAAATTGGAAATCGCCGACTATGTTGTTTTTTTCTAGCTCTGTATAGTAACAGTACAAACATATAAATACTAGTTTTGTTCTTTATATGCAAAACATTTGAAATTTTGGTTTCATCAAACAGGAATCGTTTTGCTGACGAGTTTCAGCCTTTACTACATGAAATATCTTCATAATTATAAAAAATAAAAAATCATCTTATATCTTGGCAAACTTTTATTTGTACACTGTATTCCAACAAGGAGGTATGGAACAGGCATTAATGCGTGCTTGGCTGCCTACCTACTAAAGATGTAACTTTCTAGCAGTTGGCAGCATCGATCATAGTTTGTAGTGTGTGACCTCTCTATTTCATCATAGTATTCTATGTTCTTTCTTCTTTTTTTTGGGCTATACCCTGAGGGATAATTTACGCATTTTGTGTGTTTTTTACATTTTTACGTCATGTTCAGATAATTTTCAACTTATGCGGGTGATCCAAGCGAGTAGGAGATTCTAAAAAAAGCGCAAAAATAATAAGAGCTTCAAAATAAATGTGATGAAGGTATGGTTAGATGTTATGATATGATAAACTAACAAGGCAAGTAATCGGAAGCATAGAAAACCTCTACTGGGATTTAGTGACAAGGGGAGAAGTGATAGTTTAGTTCTGCTTAAGGCAAGCTTTTGAAGAGAATACGCAAAAGTGGCATGTTCACATAGGAAAAAGCCGCTTATTTTGTTGCATATGTATTTATCTAATTATATCTCTGTGAATGAAACCTTTGGTAACATCATTAATATTAGGTATCCTTCCGGAATTACACTTCATCCAAAGACGGTATGTTGAAATAGACGTTAATATAGGTAACTGTTCATTCTTCGATAAAAACTACAATATATAATTTTACTATTCCCAACCTTCAATCATTTTGTGGAAATTGCTCATTGTGATGTCATGATACCATTGAAGAAAGAAATATAAGGTCTGATAAACTATACACTATTTGTCCTTCATTCCAAAATGATTTATCTGTAGTAATTGTGAATATTTTATTCTATTTTAGATATGTGATTGTCTACAAGTTTTCCCTCTACATTGTGTTGCTTCAATAACTATTATCCAGACCAGTAGGGCATCGTAGAACAATAGATGTACTGAATAAGCAATAATAGGAGCTCCTCCAGTCACAACTATTATCTCATTCAGCTCTAGTAATCATTGGTAAGTGTTTTATTTGTACATTCAAGTACTACAATTCAAATTAATAACATACCACACTACTAGTTGAAATGATTTCAATATTTGTTTTTTTGTCAGAAAAAGAAACCAAATAACACATTTTTCATAGTTAATTGTTTCTCTTTAAGTTGAGCATGGTATTCTTTTGATTTGCTTCCACAATGAGTGTTACTTCTTATTATGTGTACAGAGCAATATTTTATAATAATAATATAATAATAATAATAATAATAATATGTCTTTATTCATTATTTACTTACATAATAAAATAAAATAAGCGGAATACTGATAATGAAAAGGCGAGGTTCAGCTGAAAGGAGCTGCTTTTAAACCTAACCGGTAAAATATACACATAATATTATAACTCAACAAACACATTAATATATATCATAACCAAAGAAGAAACAAATAGCAAATCGGGTTGTGGTACGTTGTCACTGTTGCCTTTCCAAAAGCAGATCCTTTAAACGTTTTTTGAAATTCTTCAGGGTAAGTTCCTTGAACTCCACAGGGATGGAATTATATAGTTTCGCAGCATTATAGGAGAAGCTTCGTGTAAAGATTGTCTTAGTATGCCTTGGAATTAGTAGTGTGTGTTTATTCCGTGAGGATTTTTTTGCGATAGCAGAACTAGTTTCTTCCGTAGATAAGGCGGATTACCAGTTAATAAAATTTTATGAGTGAGGGTGAGCGAGTGCATTTCTCTCAAATAATTTAATTTCAGCCATCCCGAGTCCTTAAAGGACGCACTGATGTGATCATACTTGCGGATACCATAAGAAAATCGAATGCAGTTGTTTTGAATTTTTTGCAGTCGCAAAGCATCGGTTTGTAGGATGGCAGGCCCATAAATACTGTCACAATAAGACAATCTAGAGAAGATGAGGGATTCGCAAAGACTTAACTTCATATTTCTCGATAATAAGTCTCTATTAGGGTAGAGTTGTCTCAAAACATTGAAGGAAGTTTTGCATAGATGGCTGATATGTTTGGAATACCTCAAATCAGTGTCTAACCAGAGACCCAAATTTTTAGCTTCTTTCACGAATGGAATAATGTCATCATTGATTCGTAGAGAAAGAGAGGCAGTCACTTCAGTTCTTTTATCTTTAGGACCAAAAAGCATTACTTGAGATTTTTTCGGATTAAGTTTTAAGTTGTGGGAACAAGACACGTCGAACAGTACTTGAAGATTCCTATTTATATCGGATTCGGCGAGACTTGCCTCATGGTATTTAAACGAGCTATAAAGTTGTGTATCATCGGCATAATGGTGTATGTTACCCAACTTGATGTATTTATGGAAGTCGCAAATGTACAGTCTAAAGAGAAGTGGTCCCAGGATGGAACCTTGTGGGACTCCGAAGGGTTTTGTGAGGAAATTTGATTCATTTGCATCTAGAGCGATGTGTTGTGTCCGATTAGATAAATAACTGCTCAGTAACAATATAGCTGTATCTGAGAAGCCAAAACATCGGAGTTTCTTACATAAAATCCATGGATCAAGTGTGTCGAAAGCCTTACTATAATCAAGTAGAATGAGGCAGGTGAAGTTTCCTTCATTCAAGGATTTAAATATATCATCAGTTATTAAACTCAATGCTGTGGTAGTGCTATATTGGGCGCGAAAGCCCGATTGCACATCCGTTATCAAATTCTTTTCACTGGAAAAGTTTGTTATCTGGTCTTTAAGAGCCATTTCGAAAGCTTTTGATAAAGTAGGCAGAATACTGACGGGTCTCAAATCGGAATATTCCACGGGATCATTACACTTTGAGAGGGGACGTACTCTTGCGTGCTTCCACAGTGAGGGAAAGGTAGAGGATGTAATGGCAAAATTGAATATGAAGGTTATATGATGAAGTAAATGGGGTACTACCAGATGCAGCATGTTGAGAGAGATGTCATCAGAGCCTATAGCATTGCTTTTGATTTTATTTACGTATGTTCTCACGACCTCTGGCTCTACAGTATGGAATGTGAAATGAAATTCATGTTTTGGAATAGTATACGTTTCAATTAGGTCTAGTTGACTCTGAGTTCTTTCTAAAATCGGCACGTTAGTAAAATGTTTATTCATCAAGTTCAAATCTCTAAGATGTGTTGGTATGACTGGAGACGTTTTATCTCGAAGAACTTCCAGAGATCTAAGCGATTTCCACGTAGCACTGGAATTTTTGTGTCTCAGAATGTATTTGAGATAAGCAGCTTTTTCACGGCGAATTGCACCACTTACATAATTCCGTAATTCTTTGTAGTGATTCCAAGACCCGGGTGTTTTCAGTCTCTTATACCGAGCTTGGGCTTTGTTCTTAAGTTCTAGCATTTGTTTTATGTTATAAGTAATCCACGGTTTTGGAGGCTTGGTCGCTCTGAAAGTACGATAAGGGGCATGCTGATTGAAAATTGATAATAAGCTGTTGTTAAGGAACGAAAGCATGTCGTCCACATCACTGTAAGAATAAATGATATCCCAGTCAACGTTTGACAGATCTGAATAGAATGAGTTGATGTCCAGTTTGGAAAAGTCACGAAAGGTTATGAGTTTATCATATTTATATGACGGCAGTTTAATTTCACAGATTAAGGCGAAGTGGTCCGAGATACCATCTATATCCATAACGTCTGGAGATGTGATGTATTCTGGATCGTTCACGATAATTAAGTCGATTAGTGTTTGAGTCGCATCATTTACCCTGGTGGGTGATTTGATCAGCTGCAGCAAGTTATAAGAATCAAAAAAGGAATGCAGTAGATCACTCTTACGATCACTCTTCATCAGATCAATGTTTAAATCTCCAACAATCAGAAATATGTCACTCTCAGGCAGAAAGCTGGCCACTGCGTCATCGAGTTCATTAATGCAGTTGATGATAGAGGCGGAAGGAGGGCGATATACAACAGAAAAAACAATTGATTTATGACAATATTTTATAGAAATCCATAGTTGCTCAAGAAATGGACTAATATGTGAGTGAATAATGGAACAATTCATATTACTTTTAATGTATAGAGCCACTCCTCCCCCGGGCCCTACTCTATCTACATTCAATAATCTATAGCCATCTATCGCGAAGGAATCCAAGTTACTACGATCATTCAGCCATGTTTCTCCCAAGGCAACAATATCAACATCACACGTGAGAATGTACTCTCGCAGACTATGAAATCCAGTTGAAAGGGACCTAACATTCAAGTGCATTACACTGACGTTTTTCTGCATGTCGCCAACAACAACGTAGACAAATGAATAGTTATAGTTATAAGAAATGAGAGAACAAAATATAAATAACAAGAAATAATAAAGTCTCACAATAGTAGAATAGTAGAATAGCACTTCTGCTCAGCTAATTCTTGTTAACCGATCGAGTTCTCGGCTTCTCTGGTAATGCTTTCGCAACAGTTACTGGTTTCTTTTGCGCAGGAATCCGTGGAGTAGTAGGAAGTTTCTGCGATTCCGATGAGGACTTCTTAGTGGTTGGGGTAGAAGGCGCACTATTAGGTTGGTTCACATGCCAGGCATCTTTTTCCAAATCTCCAATTCCATAAGATACACCATCTACAATAAGCTTATTTCCTCTTATGTCTTATCTTGACCTGTCTTCAAATTGCACAAAAAAGTATTAGATTTTGTTAATTTGCTTATTTTGTATATTATTGTACTTATGCACAATTGAAAAATTGAAAGTTGGAAATCGCCGATTATGTTGTTTAACTCTGTATAATACCAGTACAAACATAAATACTAGTTTCCCTTTTATATGTAAAACATTTGAAATTTTGGTTTCATCAAACAGGAATTGTTTTGCTGATCAGTTTCAACCCTTACTTCATGAAATCTTTTCATAATTATAAAATAAAATCTATCATCTTTTATCTTTATAAACTTTCATTCGGACAATCTGTAAAAAACTCTAACCGACAAGGAACAGGCACTAATGCGTGCTTGATTGCATACCTACTAGAGATGTAAATTTCTAGTAGTTGAGAGCATTGATCAATATTTGTGGTGTGTGACCTCTCTATTTTACCATATTATTCTATGATCTTGTATCGTTCTTCTTCCTTTTTTGGGCTATATCGTGAGGGATGATTTACCCATGTAGTGTTCTTTTTACATCATTTTCAGATAATTTTCAACTTATGCGGTTGACGGGTTGACCCAAGCGAGCAGGAAATCCTAAAAAGAATGCGCAAAAATTTGAAATAATAAGAAAGAAGAAAGCATTTAAGTGAACTTGACTTGCTCGAACAAATTCCGTAAATAGAACCCAATAATTATTACATCTTTGATTTGAAATAGCGTGGCGTCTTCACAAAGAAAAAAGCCGCTTATCTTTTTCTATTTTCTCTTTGAATGAAACTTTTGGTAACATCATTAATATTATCCTTCCGGAGTAACACTTCATCCAAAGACGGTATGTGGAAAATAGGCATTCTTATAACTGTTTATTCTTCTATAAAAACTATACAGGGTGGCGCACCGAAAACGAAACAGATGCATTTACTGGCAGATGATTCCTTTTTAAAAAAATCCCTCGGACCCGTCGATTTTGTTTTCGAGGGGGACACAAAATTGGCATAAAATCACAGTAACATTTGCAGCCCCCTAAGCGGGGGTGGCACCATCCCTAAAATCTTAAATGGAAAGGGGGGTCGAATGATCCATCATTTAAAAGGTCTTTCAACTCCCTTTACAATGATGTAAAATTCATGTACTTCAATTCAGTAGTTTTGGAGATTTATTGATTTAAAGTTTAAATACATCATCGTAAGAGGAGATCAATACATAGCAGCAAAGTTGTTAAAAAATAAAGAATGAACTGACCTGTCAGCCGAGTAAATGTTGAAAATGACCACCATTACTTTCCATGCAATAATAAAGATTTTGCTGAAAACGTTGCCGGACATTTTGCAATATTTGAGGAGTAATTTGATGGCACTCATTCACAATTCTTTGTCGCAAATCTTCTAAGGATGTTGGCTGAGTAGCATAGATTTTGCTTTTTAAGTAACCCCACAAAAAGAAATCCAAAGGTGATAAATCTGGCGATCTTGGGGGCCATTCAACGGCACCTCTTCTACCAATCCATTGACCTGGAAAGGTCTGATCTAAATAATGCCGAACTCTTAATGCGTAATGTGGTTGGGCACCATCCTGTTGGAACATCAACATATTCTCAACGTATCGACCATCATTCTGATTTTCAATTATATCTGTTAGCGCAGGATCTATGGCATTTTGCAGTAATTCCAAATACATTTCACCAGTCAAATTTCCAGGTAAGAAAAAAGGACCAACCAAATGATCGCCAAAAATGCCAGCCCAAACATTTAATTTTTGTGGCTGCTGTGTGTGTACCTCATGGTAAATTCTGGGATTAGAGTCCGACCAATATCGACAATTATGACGATTTACTTCGCCATTTAAAAAAAAGGAACATTCGTCGGAAAAGCAAATGTTAAATAAACATTGTTCATCGTTTGTAATTCGTTCACTCATAACTTCACAAAATTGTAATCGCTTATCAAAATCGTCTTCATTAAGTTCTTGTACAAGGTGAATTTTATACGGATGAAAATTATGTGCCTTTAGAATCCGTTGGATAGTACGTCGACTAACACCACACGAAGTTTGCAATTTGCGGGTACTTAATGTAGGATCTACAATAACTTGCCCTAAAACCCCCACTTCTGTTGCTTCGTTCCTTATAGGATTTTCAATATTACGTTTTTTATTGGCGACTGATCCAGTTTCCCGAAATTTAGCTACAAGTTCTACAACATATTTTCGGTGCACATTATTGTTCTCATGTCGCTCATTAAAAATTTGTGCTGTTCTATTAGCGCACTGATTATTTCCGAAAAATATTTCAATAATTTCAACCCTTTCTGCCGTGGAATATACCATGGTTAATTTATGTAAAAGCAATAAATGATATTTTAACAACAAAGATTGGTCAAATCAATCGCAAACTAATGTACTATTTCCTATTTAAAATAAGTACGTGGCATTCTCTACTTATCTTTCTTCAAGAAACAACTTTTTTTGTCACAAAGGACACTTCAATTGCTATTTTTATTATTAGTAAACCATGGGCGTAGTAAATAAAAGCATTTACTTATCAAGAAAATGCTTTTACTCAAATTTCTTCTGAAAGAAGTACAAACTAATTTGATGTACCTATTAAAGTCTACTTTAAACTTTAAATCAATAAAACTCCAAAACTACAGAATTGAATACATGAATTTTACATCATTATAAAGGGAGTTGAAAGACCTTTTAAATGATGGATCATTCGACCCCCCTTTTCATTTAAGATTTTAGGGATGATGCCACCCCCGCTTAAGGGGCTGCAAATGTTAAAGTGATTTTATGCCAATTTTGTGTCCCCCTCGAAAACAAAATCGACGGGTCCGAGGGATTTTTTTAAAAAGGAATCATCTGCCAGTAAATGCATCTGTTTCGTTTTCGGTGCGCCACCCTGTATAATAATACATGATCACCCTCCAATTATTTCGTGAAAATTGTTCATCATATGATTATATTGAATAAGGAAGAAAAAAGTTTGTTGGAATATGAAAATATTAGGACTAGAACAATGCAATGGAGTTACAGGGTGTTTTGATAAAATTCGACTCTATTACTGATAGTCTAACATTCACCTGGAAGTAGAAATAACAATGAACTTGAGCAAATAGACTATTTCTATTAAAAAGTACATTTCCTATAAGAAAATAATTTTGTTCAACTTTTTCAGTGAAATATTTCCAGTTATTTGCTCAATTACAGTTTCCTGTAACAATTGCCATATTTAATATTATAATGCCTCACAAATTTCAAAATTACTCTTCAAAGAGTAGACTGATCACTAAGAACAAACATCTACTTCTTGAACTAGATGCCCTGATAGACAATGAGTTACAGTTCCCAGTTGGGATATCTTAATTTTAGTTTGAAATCAGTAGGGACAATATATCAATGCACTAGATATTTGTTCTTATTGAATGGTCTACTCTTTGAAAAGTAATTATCAACATTTTAAGGCATTATGATCTACATCAACAAATCAATAGTTTCAACCCTTACTACATAATTTCAAAATCATAATTTTTTTTGTGAACCAATTGTTATAATTTCCTTTGGACATTTTGTATTTGTACTGATTGATTTCTTTATCTTATAGTATTATTCTTTATAGGCATCTGCAATAGTACAGTATGTACGCTGGGAAACCTCCTATTGACAAAACCTGCATATGATTGTATCTGGTAAAATCTGAGGCTGTTCATATGTTTGTGGAGTCTACAGCACCCCGTCACGAGTTCAACCCGGATTCTGTCTGTTCAGATAGAAAATCGTCTTTTGATTGGCCCAGGAAAAGAGGAAATCACGCAACAACGCACTGTGACTGTTGGTCAAGATAAAGAGTCGGTTACGAAACTAAAAACTGCTTCATGATTTATTAATTTGGTTTGAGCTTCTTTTTGATTAAATATAATTCAAAAGGAAAATTAACTTATTTTATTATTTTCCCTCGCCGTTTTCCTCTATCACATCCTTTAATAAATTGTACTAATTCAGATTGGTAAAATTAAGCGTACGCTGAATTTCTGACGAAAAAATTGGTTCGCAGGATTTTTTCATGTGGATCCCAGAAAAAAACAGCGCCATCTATGAAAAAGTCGAGGAATTAAGAAAAAAGTTCGCAGCTTTTTGGACAGATGGCGCCACTTCTGTGTGAATCCCAGAGAAAACAGCGCCATCTATGGGGAAATCGAGGAATTAAAAAAATTAGTTCACAGGTTTTTGGATAGATGGCGCCACTTTCGTGTAAATCCCAGAAAAATGCAGCGCCATCTATGAAAATTCCGAGGAACTAAAAAAAATTAGTTCAGATGGTTTTAGATAGATGGCGCTGTTTTTTCTGGGATTTACACAAAAGTGGCGCCATCTATCCAAAAACCTCTGCACTAATTTTCCCTAGTTCCTCGGTATTTTCATAGATGGCGCTGTTTTTCTCGGGGATTCACACAAAAGTGGCGCCAT
>CAJUYG010000040.1:378652-403611 GCA_910591675.1 Galerucella calmariensis | reverse complement strand
AAAAAACCTGTGAACTAATTTTTTTGAATTCCTCGGTATTTTCATAGATGGCGCTGTTTTCCCGGAGATTCACACAGAGGTGGCGCCATCTATCCAAAAACATGTGAACTAATTTTTTTCTATTTCCTTGTCTTTCCCATAGATGGCGCGGTGTTCCCAGAATTCACACAAAAGTGGCTCCATCTATCCACAAACTTGTGAACTAATTTTTTTAATTCCTTGGCTTTTTCATAGATGGCCCTGTTGTTACGGGGATCCTCCCCAAAGTGGGGCCATGCCCAGATTTTCCGATTTACATCTATCGAGTGCAAACGGAAATGTAAATAAAAATACAAAAAGAAAATAAGAAACTTTTATTGATTTATGGATTCACAGGTAGTCTTACAACGAGCTTACCTTCATGTTGCGTTGGATCCTATCGTAGTGAGGGGGTTCAGGACTAAATATTCTGTCCAAAAAAAACCCATCCCGTAATATCAAAAATAAGCCCCCAAAAATATCTCTTCGCATTTCACCTTAGAAAGTATTGGATGGGAGGAGTAAATGCATTGTATAGTTTGTTCAGCCATCCTTTGCCGTTACGTCATACATTTTCCAGCTTGCTCTCTCATTCATGATATGGATGAGACGGAACTATGACGTCATTAACGTATTTCTTATCTAAGGGCGACATAAATTTTATCTGTTACTTTTGACAATTCAGTTGTCATATTATGAAAACAATTTTTAACATATTATGCCATTGATTATAATTTTGAGGTTAAGTGTAAAATAACATTCAACAAATATAAGACATACGTAAAACAGCAGAATACGTCACCGATTATGACATAACGGCAAAGGATGGTTGAACAAACTTTAATGCATTCAAGAAGGGGAAGGGAATATAATAATTGGATTCACCCTTCTTAAACCAATTAATAGACTTGGTATCTTGGCTCGGATATATTTTCAGTTAAGGATATTCTTGAACAGGATTTTATTGGCTGGGGATAATTTTGGACGGGGTTTTTTGGCAGGATATTTAGTCGTGCTACCGTAGTGAGGCTTAAAAATTAAATGCAAACAATTTGCATATATAGAAATGAACATGGAAGACGAGAAAACCGTCATACACATTACCTCCGAATGTGAAGCACTGCCTCGTTGGAGATATGGACATACCTTCATTTTGCGTTGGATCCTATCGTAGTGCGACCTACGAAAATACATGAAGGCTCAACAGTATTTTCATGTTGGTGTTCTTGGAAAAATCCTACCTTGGGTGCTCTAGCCCTAGGAGTCCATATCTCCACTCCAACAAGACAGTGCTTCATATTCCTAGATAATGTGTGAGGCTGTTTCCTTGTTTCCTCATGTTCAATTCTATACAGGGTAGCGAGGAAGTTTGGCACCAAGTCTTTTTCTTCTCTTTCAGGGTTTATTACAATGAAAACGTGTTGAAAAAACAAAATAGCCAATTGGCTTTTCTGAAAGCTTACAATGTTAGTGTTTTATAGTTTAAAATATGCATAATTGTGGATACTTACGGTGGAACTTTATTAATACAAGCAATAATAAAGTTTGAGAAACATGAATCAAGTAATAGTTAGCCTGGCAGCTTCAATTGCTCATTGTAGATTTGCATATAAACTCCATCTACTCTACAATGACCTACTGGTCCAAAGAATATAGCTATTGAAGCAACTGTATCGACGACAACTTGCTGACCGTCATATATCTAAAATAGAAAAAAAAATTACAATTAAAACAAAGGAATCATATTCTGAGCGGAAAAAGCCAATTAGCGTAGTTACAGCTAACACAATTTTATCTTAATTATTCCTCCGTGACATCATAATGATCCATTTTCACAAAATGATTGAAGGGTGTGAATGATTACTAATGTCTATTTCAACATACCGTCATTGGATCAAGTGTAATTCTGGAACGATAAGATTAATGATGTTACCAAAAGTTTCTTTCACGGAGAAAGTATTTAATATACATATGCACAAAAATAGTAAAAGATAAGCGGCTTTTTTCTCTCTGAAGGCGCCACGCCATTTCCAATCAAATGTCAAAAAATGTGTATTAATAATTGTGTTCTTTTTACGGAATTTGTTCGAGCAAGTCAGTTGCTCTGTTCATTTAAATGCTTTTGTGTATTCTTTTTGAGCGCTTGCATTGAACAGAGCTAAACTATCACTTCTCCCTTGTCAATAAATGCACTACTCTAATGGTAGATCTATGGTTCCGATTACTTGCGAAGAAGAAGAAGAAGAAATAATATAAAATACTATGATGAAATAGAGAGGTCATGCACGTTGCCCCTGAGCGAGAAAAGTTTGTACCTATGTTGTTTTGTTTCATAACATGTTAGCCTTAAAAAGAAGAAATCATGGATAATGGAAATAGTAAAATGGCTTAATCAGAGGGAATATGGAAAGTTCCAGACATTCCGTAAGGAATATTCCCGGGAAAATTAGAATAAATACCTGCTCTGGCTAAATACCTAATGGGTGGAGGCCAATAAAAAGAAAGAAGAAGAAGAAGAAGGAGAGGTCATGCACTACAAATATTGATGAATCTTCCAACTGCTAGTTAAAACTCATCAGTAAAACAATTCCTGTAACATTTCAAATGTCTTACATATAAAGAACGAAACTAGTATTTATATGTTTGTACTGGTATTATACAGAGTTAAACAACATAATCGGCGATTTCCAATTTTCTATTTACCTCATTGTGCATAAGTACAATAATATACAGAAACATGCAAATTAACAAAATCAGAAACTTCCAATTTCTAATGGTCGTAACTAATTGTTATTTTATATTTTTGTGCAATTGGAAGATGGGTCAAGTAGAAAATATTGCTCTGTACACATAACAGAAGTAACACTCATTGTGGAAGCAAATCAAGAGAATACCTTGCTCAACTTGAAGAGAAATCATTCTAAATATTATAACCAAAAATAAAATATATTTTGCAAAAATTCAAGTGATAGTTATATTGTGATATATGAAATATATTTTTCTATCAATAACTTCTATTTGCTCCTCAAGTTAGGTTAGGATAATATAAGAATTTACACAATAATTGCTCAAAGGTAGGTACTTACAGTCTGGACTTTTTCAACATACAGTAACTCCATTGATATTTTAAAATTTTCATGACAACAATAAACTATGAAAAATGTGTTATTTGGTTTCTTTTTTTGACAAAAACAAGTATTGCAATGATTTCAACTAGTAGTGTGGTATGTTATTAATTTGAATTGAAGTACTTGAATGTACAAATAAAACACTTACCAATGATTACTAGAGCTGAATGAGATAATAGTTGAGACTGGAGGAGCTCCTATTATTGCTTATTGCTGTTCTCCGATGCCATCCTGGTCTACATACTAGTTATTAAAGCGACACTATGTCGAGGGAAAACTTGTAGACAATCATATATCTAAAATAGAATAGAATATTCATAATTACTACAGATGAATCATTTTGGGATGAAGGAAAAATAGTATATAGTTTATCAGTCCTTATATTTCTTGCTTCGATGGTATCATATCATGATGAGCAATTTCCACAAAATGATTGAAGGGTGTTAATAGTAAGATTATATATTGTAGTTTTTATCCAAGAATGAACATTTATTATATTAACGTCTATTTCAACATACCGTCTTTGGATAAAGTGTAATTCCGGAAGGATAATATTAATGATATTACCAAAGGTTTTATTCACAGAGAAATATTATTAGATATTTACATATGCGACAAAATAGTAAAGGATAAGCGGTTTTTTTCGATGTGAAGATGCCACTTTTGCGTATTCTCCTATAAGCGCTTGCTTTGAGCAGAACTAAACTATCACTTCTCCCCTTTTCACTAAATGCACTACCATTAGAGGTTCTATGGTTTCGATTACTTGCCTCAGTTAGTTGATCATATCATAACATCTAACCATACCTTCATTACATTTATTTCGAAGTTTTTACGATCTCCTGCTCGGTTGGGTCACCCACATAAGTTGAAAATTATTTGAACATGACGTAAAAATGTAAAAAAATACAAAGAACAAAATGCGTAAATTATCCCTCGGAATATAGCACAAAAAAAAGAAGAAAGAACATAGAATACTGTAATAAAATAGAGAGGTCACACACTACAAACATTGATCGATACTGCCAACTGCTAGAAAGTTACGTCTCTAGTAGGTATGCAACCAAGCACGCATTAGTGCCTGTTCCATTGCATACCTCTTTGTTGCAATACAGTGTACAAATCAAAGTTTGCCAAGATATAAGGTGATTATTTCTTTTTATAATCATGAAAAGATTTCATGTAGTAAGGGCTGAAACTCATCTCCTCCCATATGTTTATGTTTCAAAATCTTTCACTAAAAAATGCTTCAATGCAAACTAGGCTGTCAATCTGTCATATCTGACATTTGAAGCTTTGACAGTTGAATCCATTATCGCGTATTGTTGAGGACAATAACATCTTTACAAACAATTTGTGGAAATATTTTGTGTTAAAACTTTTATTCTTTAGTTAAAACTATTATTTCCACACATATTTCAAACTGAGAATTATCCCAATAGTTTGGTTGCATATGAAAGTTTGTATAAAGAACATAAGGAAAAATTATGTCTTTTTTGTGCCTGTAGTTTCTACAAGGTTTTGTGCGTACATATTAAAAACTTTTTATTTTCGTTATGCTTGAATGTAGCTTACTCCAAAGGTAATATGGCGAATTTAAATTTTACGAGAAACATTGGAGGAGGCAATCTTGGAAGAACAAGTGTTAGTTTTGGTAGTAATTCTATGTCAGGACATGTTACCCCTGTGTTTGGACAAAGAGCACCTTCGGAAAGGAGAAACTTAACTTCTATTGGGTAAATATTGTTGATACATATTGTAGTTGAAAATACAAAACTGTAAGTGCTCCCCCTTCAAAATTATGTAAAAACGTTGTCTACATCTTCAACAGATTGTAGTATAAAGACATACAAAAGTTATTTGCAAATTGATGTTCATTTATTATATTATAACAAAACTTAACATGTGAATTTATGATTACATCTTAGTTTTGCTTGTGGATTATTCATGTACTAATTTATGGAAAGAATATAAATTGTGTGAAAATTCATCAATATATCCTACTTAAACATATTAGGATAATGATTGAAATCACATAGATTATTTGTTGAATTTTAAATAAAATAAGTAATGCTCTTGCTCAATACCTATGTATCATCACAGCAATTCAACCAAACCTATGCTTTTATTAATACTCACTGTTTTTTTATTGAAATAGTTTTCTGATAAATAGTTATTTCTAACGTATTATAGGTTGAAATATTTCATTATTTGAAAATCTCTAACTTACCACCAAGAAATAATTGTTGGCCAATACAGTAGAAGCAAAAGTAGGTACACTTACTTAAGTCTTAAAAATAAAAAGTAAATAATATAAAAAAGAACACAAATGGTGTTTGTTTATTGATAACCTCAAATTACCTAGTAGCATGTTTGGTGTATAGTAAAAATAACCTCAATGTTATCAGTATATACCTTATGTACTACAGAAAAAAAAAAACAAATTATCAGTTTCTCAAGTAAAATTGTAGCTATAGGTGCCAAAGTGAATAAAATTTGATTGTAAGATTATTAAATTGACAAAACTATTTCTGAAAAGTAGTTATCTCTTAAAACTATCCTTCTTTAAACTACATACTTCAATATTTATCCAGTCTGGGACATTACAATTATTGTCATTTTTGTTTTGTTCACATATATTTCCTTATTTCCAACAGTACTCTTTCCAGTTTCAATTTATAATATTACAAATACATGAGGGTTGTAGTCATGGATAGACATCAGTATTTTCTATTCACATTTAATGACAGTTTTTACTAGGTTATATTATTATTCAAATAACCAATAACATCTTTCGGCTAAATTTAAATTGTTATAAAATCTAGCTTAATATCTGCCAAGTTAGAATTTTACAAAACATCACCTGAAAATTTCAATTTGACATATGTATTATTAATACATATGTTATCCTAATATTATTTATCTTTTAGAAATTCTAATCAAATGGGTCACATGAGTACCTTGGGAGGTTATAGTTCCTTTAATTCCGTTTTTGGTTCCGGTGATACGAACACTCCATCTCTCTTAGACCTAAGCGAATTTCCTTCCCTAACAAACAGAAATTCTGGTGATAACGTTCCCCAACCAAGTCCGATGCCCGGTGCTAAACCCTATGTAGGCATGGTGAAGCAACCCACCTCAGAGGCAAGTGAATTTACCATGTCGTCCGAAGACTTTCCTGCTTTACCTGGTACACAAAATAGAGAAGGGGCTTCTCCTGGTAGTAATACGTCGGGAGAGAAAGGAGTGAGTGGTGGTGCAGGAGATGGTGTTAATTCGAAAGAAGGAGATAAGAACGGGTCAAAATCAGGTAAGAGATTAATTGCTACATTTATTGTTATGCAAAATTAGGATCTTATACACTTATACCCCAAACATGAAGCTAGGAAAGAAAATATGGGAACAGTGAACTTTGGGGGGTTTGTGACCCTCGGAATTTTATGTCAACTTTAGATTTGTTTGGTAAAAGTGTCTTGTACCAGTGAAATTGTTTTACCTTAACCCATCAACATAGGCTTTTACATTTTTTATCACCCAGTATTAACCGAATTTATTGTGATAAGAGTGTATAAATAGTTGATAAACTGCAACAAGTTTGTTTATTTTTTGTATCTTCAGTTCTACTCATATTTATTCAACTGATAAAAGTGTGTTTTAACATATGCTTTAAACTTGTTTGCCTCTAAAGCATTTATTTAAAAATATATTTTGTAATTCCGCTATTCGGCAAAAATTATCTAAATAATCATAATTAGTTTGCTACACATATACATAATCAAGGCAAAAAGTGTAAATCAAAAATAAAAGTAGTAAAAAAATCCATATTTTGATTCAATAACTAAAAATATCGTTTGCAGCACAGATTATAAAGAGAACAGATACAAAAGATTGACAGAGAACAGTAAAAAGAGAGAGAGATGGGTGGACATACCCATTTAAATTCCCATCGTCTTATGTCGACTCCGTTCGGGCTGCTTCGCGAAATTTCTCAACAGGGTTGTCAATTTGCATAATATTTCCTTCAATTTACGATCATAGGTCAAATATTTTATAAGCATTTTTTTAAATGTGATAGTTATACAGATACAAATATTCGATAATTACTTGTTTTAAATCAATTTTATTAACATTAAAAGAATTATACAATTAAAAAGATTATTATGTATAAAAATCATACCATAAATATATACTTTTTTCACAAACCATGCACAATAACGGTGACGGCTAACCTAACATAATCAAAACGTCAAAACATGCTCAAAATCACTTGTAATCTGCATAGGTGTATATTGTATTCCCCTTGATAATAAATAAAGAATTATTTGTACTATTTGGTTGATTTTTGTAATTATTTGTGTTATCTAAAAATGTATTTATTAATTAATCTCCCAAGAGTAATGACTATTTATAACAAATCATAGGAATGTACATATAGGTATTTAATAAATATATAAATATAATATTCGATTATGATTATTGTTTTAATTCATGGCGCAGTTTTGAATATTTAGTGGAAACTTCCAAAAAAACTAGATCCGGCACTAGAAATTGTTATTGTCCCAGAGTCAACTCTGCAATTTGGTAAGAAATTCAGAAAATATTTTAAACTGGCAACATCGCGGCCATACCGAGTTAAAGGTCCAAGGTCATTGACGACGGAGCTGAAAATCGTTTGATGTTTTACCGGGATTCGTATCTGTTCTCTTTATAATCTGTGTTTGCGGGGATATTGATGGAGTTTATAAACTTTCTAATTTAATTTTCTCCATACATACCTATGTTTTTTATCTCCAAGTGTGCCTTAAATTTTTGATTAACTATAGAACTACCTTAAATGAGATGAAATACTTAATTTGGAAAAAATAAAAACGATCAAAAGTTATTGACACAGAACATATTCATATTTTAGCTACTACAGAAAGTGGTCAGAGATGAAGAAATTATCATGTGTATTAATTTCTATACTTTTCAAAATTTAATTTTTCTCTATTTAGGTATCCAAACATCACCAGATGGTAGAGTAACGAATATTCCTGGAAGTATGGTAAACGACCAATTCGGTATAGTCGGTTTATTGACTTTCATTAGGGCAGCTGAGACTGATCCAAATCTTGTATCATTGGCGCTGGGCCAAGACTTGACTGCACTAGGACTGAATCTCAATTCACCCGACAATTTGTATCCCACCTTCGCTGGACCATGGGCGGAGCACCCGTGTCGACCGCAAGACATAGATTTCCATGTACCTCCGGAATACCTTATAAACCATGCAATAAGGTAACTTTTTAAACAATAATTTAATGTTAAAGCAGTATCCAACGTTTATCAACTAATAAACCGCATTTTTTATTTTAGGGATAAATTGGCGTCGATGCAGTTGAGTCGATATAAAGACGATTTGTTATTTTTTATGTTTTACAATAATGTCGGTGATGTACTTCAAATTGCAGCTGCCTCAGAACTGTAAGTTACTTTTTTTTTATTTGTTTAATAAAATACGGTCAATTTCTGTTCAGTCCTTGATCTGACTGACTCAAGAAGCAAAATGTGATTATCTACTTTCAATTGAACCAGTCTCTTTTTAATTCACTTTGTCAAGCCTTCATCTGAGTTCTTACTGTAATCATAAACTTCAATTTTCATACTATCTACCTAGTGGTCTCCACTTCACCACTTCTCTGTTCCGAAATTCTTTCAAAATCACCTGATCTGACCACAATCATACCCCTAATTCTTCTCTAATTATCCTGTTTCCTATAAAGTTTTAAAACTTTGACATTAATCTACTGCCTATTGGCTTCTAATTGGTTCTTTAAAGATGGAGATTAATAATTAAGGTAGTTGTCTTGTAGACCAGTGCAGATAGCATAAAATGAAATGAAAAAGGGGCAAAATTAATAATAGAAAATTGATAAAAATGATATCCGTTTGAATTTAGCACTCAAATTGTATAGTTACACTCGGTTCCATCCTTGTACAATTAAAAAAAAAAAATAATAATTAAAAATTAGAAATAAGAAAAAAATAAGAAAATAAGAACATTAAAAAAAAATGGAGAATAAAAAATGATAAAAAAGAAAAATGGTTTATGTAGATTAAGGTATCATATTATAAAATGTATATATCTAGATTTATATTGAATTAAATAAACTATTGTATGTATGTATGGTAAAACTATGGTATGTCGAAAGATTGGTTAGGCCAATGGAACCACAAGGATCCGCAGTCAATATCACAACCTCACACACACACACACTCGGTTCCAGTGTTGCAAGATGTTTCTGTCCGAAGAGAGGTCTAAGGTCAGTGTGGCCAACAAAAGTGGTTTTTTTCTGACAAGAATAACAGTTAAGGTCTACCCTTCAAAACATCAGATTTTTGCATGTTTTTTATCATTGCATACACCTATATTGCTTTATTGAAATTATGAATACACCCCCAAAGCGTATATCTTGAAATTTAAAATAACTTTTTAACTGAATACTCAAAATATCTGTGGCCAATAACCCTAGGAACTTTTGACAAGTCACCATTTCACTTCTGTTATTCCGTCACTAGTTATGTCAAATGTCAGTTATATTTATATTTGTTGATATTCGTTTAACTGTGTAAGTCCATCTTCGATTAGAATTTTGTAGCATTTCTAGTTGTATCATCTCTATTCTTTTAATTACTTTTTCCACTGACAGCTGACATAACTAGTGACAGATAACAGAAATGAAATGGTGACATTCCAAGAGTTCCTAGAATTATTGGCTACCGATATGTTCAGTAATCATCTAAAAAGTTATTTTAAATTTCAAGATATACGCTTTGGGAGTGTATTCATAATTTTAATAAAGCAATATATATATATATGTTCGCAATAATAAAAAACATGCAAAAATCTTATATTTTGAAGGGTAGACCTTAACTGTCATTCTTGTCAGGAAAAACCACTTTTTGTTGGACACACTGACCTTAGACTGAACTCCTCTATTCCCAATATTTTTATTGATAATGATATAAAAATTGGAGGGTTTTGTGTATTATATTTTTTGTTTTTTAAAATCGTTTTCAGCTACAGCCGACAGTGGAGGTATCACACGGAGGAAAAAGTTTGGATAATGCAAGTGCCGGGAATGGTATTAATGGAAAAGACGTCGACGTACGAGAGGGGGACTTACTATTTTTTCGACGCCCAAAACTGGCGAAAAGTCGCTAAAGAATTCTACCTGGATTATAGTAAACTCGAAGGCCGGCCAGTCATGAATCAAAGTTTACATCATAATTCATGAAAGTCCTTATCCCATGACACCTCCTGTCTGACTATGAATAAATGAAAAGTGTATAAATATATTTAAATAGATCTGGTTCCTTCCTAAGGTATTGTTGAACGTTATTTTTTTTTTAATTAAAAATCACAATATTATCGTGGAAAAAAATGTATTTTGCAATATTAAAAGTATAATATATTGATTGATTCATTCTGTAAAGTTATTTTCGTTACTTTATTCCTTTACAGAATCTTATTAATTGTTTTAGTAAATTATATTTAGTGAAATCGGAAAATTAACCGTTGCCAACTTAATTTTTTAATTATAACTATATATTGCGACAATTTCGGTGATTTTTATAGTTATAAGGATAAAAACACATAAAGCAGCACCTTCTATATAACAATTCTACAATATTAACCAGACAGATGTTCACTACGGCGACCGGTTTTAAAACTTCAAGTTTCCCCACACTGGCGCGGAGCTACAGCGAAATTTGGACCCTCACACTGCCGCGTAAACCAAAACGACAAATCAGCTTACAATGTTAATAATTACGAAGACTTCTTCATCCGAAGAAGTTCTGCTTTTATTAGCACTTGGTGAAGAAAGACCTGGCTCCAGATCCACGACGTGCAGTTTCTTTGGCATCCTAAGCGCACGCGCGTAAAGGTCGTCGATTATTTTACCTTATTCCTAACTACTTGTATATATTTATTCATATTCCAGAAATATAATAATATAAAACTCACCAGTTTGTCCCAATTCTATTTCTATTTTCTCCCAGACCTTATCCTTTTTCCTTGTTTCTATAGTTTTCATGACTCAGGTCGTAAACTATAGGATATTGTCTGACAATTTCAATCAATTTTTCAGCGAAAGTTCCGCGCCGGTGTGGGGATCCTTATGTCTGAATGTGGCTAATGCTGCAATTAATAGTCCAGTCTACAAGTTGAATACCGTAAAAAATAGAGATAAAGCTCCTAAAAATATGAGCAATAGCTCATTGGATTCGGAATGACCTCTAGAAAAATGTGTTTCGAGGATTTTACTGCACGTAAAAAATTGCAAATGTTTAAGATATTTGGAAAAAAAGGTCCTTAAAGAGGAGGAAATTTTCTCCGTTTTCATAAATGACGACATAAAAGTTTAAATAATAAATATAAAAATATTTGGCTTTGTGGAGCTCTTCTTAAATATATACTTAACAAGATACCGCGATAAAAATTTATTAAAGTTAATTATTTTGTTTTTAATAATTTTTTAAAGTTAACAAAAAATCAAAAGTCCAAGAAATGTTATTGAAAAATTTTTTCAAACAAATGTTATATTATTGCTGTTTTCGTATCCAACAATGGCAGTAAGTATCATTGGAAAAAATGTTTTACATCATTTGTTAAGAAATTGTTTATAAACAAATAGACAAGTTAAATATTTAAAGAAATTTTTTTTTCACCATTATGTTGTATTGGAATTATAATGATTTTTAAAAAATATTTGTTTCTTAAAGAAATTTTGTTATTGTTTATAACGGTTTTTTTATATTTCGATTGTTTAAATAATTAGTAAATGAATGATTTTCTCTTTAAAAATCATAATTGGCATTTCTTCATAGGTAAATGAAAAAAAAAATTATCAATAATTTCATCGTTTGTTAACTAAACAATTTGTTAAAAACAAATTCTAACCACCCTTATATATTTTTTCTTGAGCTAAAAAAATAACAAAAACAGCAATATATTTATCAAAATACTAAAAAAAAAAGTTTTCTTTTTATTACGCTTTTAAATATTACACGATACCAAAATAAAAAAAAAATAAAAAATTAGTAGTTTGATATATATTGCTGTTTTTGTTTACAGCAAATTGTTTAGTTAACAAACAATGAAATTATTGATAAAGCTCATGAAATATGAGCTTTATCTTTATTTTTCACAGTTTTCAACTTGTAGACTGGACTATAATAAGATTCACACAAAAGTGATGACACTAAAGGTTATTAAAACATGCAGTAAATAAAGCAAGAAGGAGAGCTACAGACACCTGTTTGTGCTTGCTTCTCAGCACTTTAATAATAAGAGATTGAAGATATTGTCGGTAAATGATCTTGGCTTATTATCAGTTGAAGAAATAAAAACAAACCAAATAAATGATTGATTAGTAATTATTGTTGTTGAGGGAATAAGAAAATCAACCTCAATTTAATAATTTTACAGAACAAAGATATCGTAAAAAATGTATTAAAATAATTATTTTACATGTTTGTCTGTGATCACATATTTAGTTATCGAAATACCTTGCGATGCGAACCAGTTATTGTTTTTAAAAATTAATTATACCTGGATTTCGAGCGGGTGTTTTTGCCCGACTGTCTTCCAGATTTGAATATATAAGTATTAAAAATTGAGAAAAAAAAGGAATTAAAACGTTATATATATATACCTATACAGTTTTCATTTCATTTGTATATTTACTGTACATTAAATAAATGATTAATTGAATTTGGAAAACTCCATATTTATAGATCTCAGTCTGCGAGTGAGCACACTATAATGTAATATAAATATTTGGAAAATGGTCCTTACATTACTACTAATGATTTTTTCGTACTTACTATTTGTGTTTTCCTGACATTCTTTATATCCCGAAGGATGCGTATCTAAGGTTTATATGGGATATCTGTTTATTTCCATCGAAGATGCTGTTTTGGACTGCCTAGAAGAATTTAAAATGTATTATGCTCTCATCTTGATCACAGAAACAATAAAAGGTACCTACACCTCCAAGTCACATCAAGGCACATCGATTTATACAAACGAAAGTAGTGAATGCAACAAAATGATATATATCAATATTCATCACATTTGACCACATTTTGACTGCATATAAGTGCACCCTAAGAAATAATGGGTTAAGTTGAGAGCGCTCTTACTCAACAGTTTGGAGTTATCAGTTGGAAAATTAATGAATGCATTGTTGTATTACACCGTTATTTTTATATTATTTCAACTGTTATGTGGATATGTAACATAAAACATAACCTCAAAATTCAAGTAAATTTAAAAATCTGTGAACATTCTGAAAATCACTGAAGAAAATTATTAAATTTGGAACAGTTTTAAGTTTTCATGAAAATTAAATACAAGGAAAGGGCAGAATATTTTTCGTTGATTTGATTATATACCTCTGCCCCTAACGGCTGAAAAATGTTGCATACTGCTTTATTTAGTATGGATCAAAGTAAAATTTAATCTAAGCATTAGATGTCAACATATCTGAAAATGAAGGTGCATATTTTGTTGAATTAACCGTCTAAAATTAAATTCGCGCAAGGGTTGACTAAAATCCCTAATATATATATTTGAATCTCGCGATTACGTCAAACTATTCTTCTTTTATTAATTTTTTTTAACCAAACACTCCTGGTCTTTGCTAAGTAAAGCTCCCAGGCACAACCGAAAGTTCCTCAACATCTCGATAGATGGATAGCATAAAACTTCTCATTCTAGTCATCTGTGACCGCCATAGAAATAAATAATTATTTCTGTGATGGGCACAGAAAGTTTATTTCTGTAATTTGACAGATCTAAACAATCAACTTGAAGTTTCGACAAAAAGTTATTGATTTAATTAATAATTTTTAATATTCTAAATTAAAAGTGTGCACTAAGCGACTTCAGTCGAATAATAACAAGTGTCATCACATTTGCCATTAAGCTTATACCAAATTTAGACAATTTCACATATCAATGGAGAAGTCTCCACAAGAGCTAGTTGATCAAGATCTACAGGAAGAAGGTCAGTTTGTTGTTGACGATGTAAGTAAAATCATTAAAGATGCTATTGAAACCGTCATCGGTGGAAACGGCTACCAACAAAATAAGGTAAACAACTGGACCACTGAAGTTGTTGAATCATGTACAGCAGAATTAACCAAACTTATGAAACCATACAAATACATTGTGACATGCACCATTATGCAGAAAAATGGGGCCGGACTACACACTGCAAGTTCTTGCTACTGGGACAATAATACTGATGGTAGTTGTACTGTTCGTTGGGAAAACAAGACCATGTTCTGCATAGTATCTGTTTATGGGCTTGCTATATAATATATGACTTGACTCTACTAGAAATGTTTTGCCTTAATACAGTATCCACATTATTTATAAATTAAGTTTTATTATTCTAATTATAGTACGAGTTTTTTGTTATGCACATTTGGTTCTTTCATATTCTGGCTCCTGCAAAGAAACTCCCTTTCCTAGATTATTTAATCCTTAAATTTAGTTAAATGATGTATTTTTGTTAATTTGAAACTACTGAGGAATGTTTGTTTAATTTAAAAACATGAATAATTATTTTCAACAACTAACAACCTTCTAAATTACAACCAGTTTATTGTTCAAGGTAGTTTCAAATAAACAAATACATTTGAAAATTATTAATTTCATATTGGTAGGTAAAGATGCAATATAATATCCATCAACTCTAGAAATTGCATTTCAGGGTTTGCACAGGTATGTAATAGTTGGATTTTTGAACAAACTTGATGGTTACAGTTGAATAAAAAACCAACAACTTTTTAAATAATTTATTTCGATTGATCTATAAATAAACATATACAATATTTTTAAGGATTTTTTACTTTAATAGATTTTTAATACCTGAAACCTACCAACACAAAAATTTGCATGGAAAACTCTGTTTATCGTTAAGCTCATCAGAAAACTGTAAAAACACTATCTAGTTTTTGGGTTGTTGAGCTCACTATTATAGGATAAAACACAAATTTGAATTTTGATTATCAATCAGCTTTTAGAAAATGTCACCGACTATCTCTTATAGAATATTACCTTGCTACTTTCAAATTCTTAAAATACTTAAAAAGGCAGTTTGAATTAAACTATAGTATATTGTGTCGAAAGGGCAGCGAATGAGATTTAGCAGCCCTAGACCATTAGATAGTTAAGGACTGCTAAAGCATTTAATGAATGTGTCACACACAACTGTTTTTTGGACACCAAATAAACCAAAAGATATAAAAAAATTATGTCAAACGTCAGTCACCAAGTGACAGACAGACAAAAAAGCGTATTTGATCAATAACAAATAATTCATACTTGTGTATATATCTTTGTCATTTTATGATTTCTGAGTTAAATTGGTTTTAAAACTTTCAAAGTGCCATTTCAATACTCAATAATACCAACTTCCCATTTTTTTATTTCCCAAAAAAAGATGAGCTAAGTACTTGGTATTCCTTGAGTAAAAAGAAGTAAATCATCATACCATTTTATAGAAATCAGTCTTTTGTAAAAAACTTACACTTTGTTGCTAATGAAAAATAAAATGATACACTATTGTTACCACAGCTGATCTATTGTTTATAGAATACAATGTGCAATCTAAACAGATTTGAGATAAATAAGTCTTAGGTTCTTAAAGCAACGTTCACTATTATATCATCATCATGACTCAATATTAGAATATATGAAATGTAGAAGACAGGGTAGAAATGTAAAATTCGTACTTACGATATGTTTGTGTAGTACCACTATGTTCTCTTGATACATGTTTAAACTTGATAAATTCAAACGAATCACGAACATAAGACAGATAACGAGTGAATGAAAAAAAAATGTTATTGCCTCAACTCATAGCACTCTATGCGCCGGTTATTTTAAAATTCCAGCTCTACAGGAATGTAGTGATACTACCGATGACGACAAATTAACGTTCTGTAAAGCAGGAACAAATTTAGTTTAGACATACGTACACCGAACAGGTTTGTAATTTGTGCTCAGTTTTAGCGTAGTTCTGAAGATGTCCGGGCTCGTTGGAATCTGGGGCACTATACCTAGGTACTAACAAATGGAATGGAATATAAAAATTTGATGAATATTACTGCACTTTACTACAAGGGTTTACTGACTTTTGTGGCTTAAAAATACTATATAACTAATTTCTTAAATATGGTGTGTAGGATTTTTGGCAAATCGAAAGCAAGCAATGGTGCATATTATCTACAAAATTGCAAGTTGTTGAATAATTAGGACCAAATACACCAAATCCTTCAATGAGTCAACATCAACAACGATTTTTTTAGTTTTAAGCTCGTTCGATAAAACGAGCTAAGCAGTTTAGAATATGGCTTGTGATAAAAAGCTTCATATACTTATTATTTAACATATTTTTTACTTGTATATAAACGCAGCTCAAGTTTGTTTTACACGTAAAAAGACTACCAACGAATGTAAAGATATTTAAGATATGATTTTGAAAGATTTAAATAGTAGGAAAGTGTGTTTGTTTCATCATATCGTGAATACCTTGTTATCTTGTACAATTAAATGAATCTATGACTTGTTGAAAACCATTCTGAATGTCGTCAATTTTATAAATAATTAATGCGAGCTTTAGCCGCCCATGTAAAACAAAAAACGATTTGCCAATTATTTATAGAGTAGGGCTGGGCGATTATCAAAAATTATTATAAATCGAAAATAATCGATTAATCGGAAATAATAATGGCAGCAGAAACGCTATAGAAAAATAGATTCCCATTAAAAACTGAAAATTGAAATACATATTATACCACAACATACAGTTTTAGTTTGTTTTTACTGTGAATCAAACTACAATGTTACTTGATACTTTATTTTCACCACTTTCAGCTACCATGATCTAGAATTATGAAAAAGAATCAATCTTGGATTAATCGATTAGATTTGATTAATCGAGTATTTCCGATTAATCGATTATTTTCGATTAACCGATAATTTCCGAATATTCGACTTTCTCGATTATTGGATTATTTACGATAAATTAATTAATTTCGATTAATCGATTATTTTTAAAATTATATATCGATTATTTTGTCCACCCCTAATCTAAAGCAAATTTATTTTTCAATTCTCTCAACACCTCAACCATTGTCTTTAAAAGCATTAACCATACAAGAGACTGAAATATGATGGTTTTAATTAGAAAATGTGTAGCTCGACGTACATATATTATAGTATTTGATAATTATTAAGGAAGAAATAATTATCAATTCCAGTAATGGTAGGTATTTTCATAATCTTTCATCCACTTTTCAATAATTTTCTTGCAGGGTCCTCTGGGTATGTCCTTTATATTAATATATTATAACAATAAGGGTTCTCAGTACAACTTACATCTATTTTTTGATTGTGTATATTGGATGTAACGTTTCATTTTATTGCCCTAACCAACAAAATAGTTAATTTCATTCCATGTAGGTTGTCGGATATCAATTCGCATTCAAAAGATTGTACAAGATCTATCAAGAATGAAAACACATACCATATATAACAGTCAACATTCAATTCGACAAATAACATGTAGGATGATTTTTTTTTCTTGAAATTCAGTTTGTGAATGTTCTTTGATCATAAACCGATTGACAAGTAGTTACATTTTACACCTATCTATATCTACACATTTAAATACGAGAGATTGTGCTAGGGCAATGTAGAATTTGTCAGACTTATACATATTATAAATAAGTTTGTTTATAATTTTAAAAGACTATACGTAGAATTGTAAATGTTTATTAAAATATAAGTATTATTAATTTGGATTGTAAATTATTTATTATTGGTCATTATTAGATGTGTTTAATGTAAAGATATTTTTTATGAAATACTTTATTTTAAATTTTTATAATTTTCAGTTTATGCACCATTGATTATATGGAAGTTGAACCAGTTTAAACTTAAACGCCCAATATTGTAGTTTAGACAAAATTTGCGAACAAAAATTGACATCGAATATTGTAGACTTAATGATGTCAATGCTGTTAAAACTGTGTAACTTGATTGACTAAGCTTGTTTTGAATTGAACCATTCAATTTCATTGTTTCAAGTAAAAAATAAATAATATCGATAAATATTCCTAAAATATAATTGGAAATCCATTCTTTGATCGCTTAAAAATTGTCACTGGAACAAGTCCAACAAATTCTACAAGTAAATTCATTTTTTTTTCATTACATATTACATATTTTTAAAAACACTACAAATATCTTGTTATCCGTTAGATATCATTTACCTGAACTGAAATGATATGTGTAACTCCGTAACGAGTTACTTGATTAAATTTTTTTATGATTTAAATAAAATATTATCAGTCTGATCTATTTTGATAAGAATATTAAGAAAATATCCCCAATAGATTTATTACATTCAAAGCGTTTTACAGTAAAGGGTTAGCAGGATTGTAAATAAAATTATTACAAATACAATCGATTGTTTTTTTTTGGAAAAAATATACAATAGGATGCAAAAAAATTGCTCTTTTTTGGTTTACTTCAAAGGATTGTAGGACCAAAGTGGATAAATTAGTAGTCTGTTATATGTAAACATGTTTTTTTATGGTAAAAATTCTATGGGTTTCAGTCAATATAGGTACAGGTAAACTCAGTAGATAAGCTATTAGGTCCTCTCTACCTGAATAGGGAAATCCTGAGAACATAAAACAGACAGAAAGGAGTCTTGTCATTCATTAGCTGTATAAGAAAATGCACCAGAAGTCGCCATTTGCAACACCCTAATTATGACGTTGACTGACGTAGATTGTTTATGTAGTTTTTGGTTTAAACGAAAATATTATCAGAAGTATTATTCTATATTCGTATTTTCATTGCTCCTAGACAATATTGTTTGTATAGGACAGCTTATAGTAAAACATAATATATTTAATACATTTCAATAAGCTAAAATTTCAAAATTTTACATATTCCATACTTTATACAAACAGTACGCCACTGTCAAAACGAAAACGACTACAGTTGTCAGAACCAAACATGAGCCCCGGAAAATATCCGAACCAAATTAAGGTCGTCTCAAGCAGCCAATCAAGAGCCAATGTTAACGATTCTTCATTAGTAATTGTTAAATATAATCGAAATAATATGACCGAGTGATTTCATCAACATACATCATTTTATTCATTCTGTATCAGTGTTGTCAATGTGAGGATGATTATCCGATTTTTAGACAATTTCACTAATTTTGATACAATAGTTTTTCGAATATTTTGTAGAAGGGATATATAAAATGGCTATTGTTTTGGGGGATTTTCCATAATGACTGGGGTCGAAGACTTTATTCAGATAACCAATGTGTCCTTTGGTAATTTTGACAAATTCTGATAATTTGCATAGTATGTTCGGGTAATTTTCATTTTTGCATCGGCAACACTGGACATATTTTGTTGCTTTCCATAGAAACTTGACCCTTCTTTTTCATGACATTAATAAAGTTATGTAATTTGAAAATATAGACATTTAGGGCGAACGGTAGTTTTAGTTTTGGTCCAATATAAATTTTTTTATTAATATTTAGAGTTACATTTTTAACAAGTTTGACTTTGTTTACATATCTCTTAACAGTTGACATTTATGGTATCGATGTTTGGTTATCGATTCAAAATATCGAATAGTTACTACAAAAATACAACTACAGCGACATGAACACACCCACCAGGGCTCACGTTTGCTTCTGCCAACTGTATTCGCCATTTGTAACCTCCTATTTAGACGCAAACTTATTTGGTAAATGCTCCTTCCTGTCTGTTTTATGTTCTAAGGGGAAATCAATATGTTAGAGAGATGGAATTGCTAAGCTAATGTAAAAGTCACGTGTCAAGTTAAACGTTTGACAACTGACAGATGTTGCTATCTTACTCTCTGACATTAGCACCTCCAACTATTACAGTGACGATTCCAAAGAAAAGAGTTGTAAAATAGAAATAAAAAGTAAAATTTACAAGGTGATAGAGCAAATAGTGTAAATAGGAAGAAACAAATAAATATCTTTGAGAGACAACATCTGCAGAAGATAAAATAGAAATACATGGAATGTCAACGTTCAGTAAGATAACAGGGACCTGAAAGGATATAAGGATTATTGGTCGAGGCCTCAGAGCGACTAAATTTATTACTTGTTAAAGATATATGTTTATTTCTTCTTTTTCCAAATACTTTTTCTTTTTTGTACACAGCCCGTTACATGTCCCATTCATCAATATGAAAATAATTGTATACCCGATACATTAGTAGTATATTCAAATCCTCATCGGCAAACAATCCTGCTACACCCTATACTCGACGAAACTGCATTTTTGTAATCTACCGATATATATTATATATATTTTCAATTTGAAAATAAATACTTTTTTTTTATCTCCATATTTATTATACTTTTATATTACATTATAAATATTAAATTCAGCCTTAAAAGCACTTAATATTTCCAAGATTTCTATTTCCAGACGTTTCAAAAGACACCGTTTAAACCATGTAATTTGCCCACACACATCTGTTATCATCAACATTTATTTTTTATAAAAATCAAGAGATAGTCAGGGACAAAATTTGACAAATTTCAATTTGAAAATCAACAAAGTCCATTCAGTATCGTAATTTATACTTCAATCAACTGCAGAGATGAAAAAAAAGAGAAGATCCGACCATAGTTAGTAGGGCTTAGACAGTCAAAGATTCTACTGGGTGAATACAACCTCTTGAGATCTAATTAGAGCACAAGTCAAAGTAAAAGTAACAGGGATTGTAAGTCCTGAATGGAAACTTAAAATAGTTTGGGAAGAAGAATGTAGATTCTGTGGCATGGAAGAAGAAACCTGCATCCACATTCTTGCGAAATCCTAGGGCACAACACATAGGAGATTATTGGATAGAAAGCCTGCAGATATCCTAAAATTCCTCCAGGAATAGGACCAAGATTTTCATCAGGAACTAAGTAGGAGTGAGTGGCACAATAGATCTTTTAGATCTCAGTCAATGTCAGAGAGAGAAGAATAATTGTGGGCATATCTAGTTAATCCATTCAGCTCTCGATGAACTTAGATACGCCCACAATTATTCTTCTCTCTCTTTCAAGCAGTTTTCCTCATATTTTCCTTGTCGTACTTGTGTAAATGGAATGGACTCGATAGAGTTTTCGCATACTGCATGTCATATTTATACATGCCAATTATTTTGAAGTTTTCTTTCATTTTTAAAGATCCAACGATGACTGAAGTATAAATTGGAATAGTAGATGGATTATTTCACTTCAAATTTGAAATTTGTTTTATATATTGAGTAAACTAATAAAATTTTGTGAAATAATGTACGAAGAATTTGTAAAATTGAAGACTAGAAATTAATTGGCTGTTATAGAAATGCGTTAAGTTACTGAAAAATGGTTTAAAAAGTTGTCTTTGTGAATAACTTTATAGTGCTTGGTTCTCTGAATTTTTTTTTAAAAAGAAATACTACTTTTTTTTCAATCCACAAAGTAACAACACATATTTTCTTGACAATAATTAATGATACATTTCCAAAAATTACAATTAATGTTTTAAAATTAATAATTTTGTGTTAAAATAAAAAATATGTGTCCCATATTAGTAATTTGATTTGGAGAAGGTTGTAGTTGCATAATTTTGTGGATAAATAAATAAATTTGGCTATAAATGTTTCTGAATTAATTGTAATCGTTGGAAAAGTATCCTTTCCAACAAAAAAAATCTAACAAATTGATACGTTATTTTCAGTATTCGTAGTAAACAAAAAAAATTATACAGCGTGTCCACGGATGGAGTATCCTATAGGTGAAAAATTTTTAAATATTAATTTAGTAAAAATGTTATTCTTGATAAAAAGTTTTGCTTGTTTTGCAACCCCATAAAATGAAATAATTTTCAAGTTTTTCAAAACCGATCTCATTTTATGGCCAGTTTTATGGAAACCTGGAGTCTGACTTTTTGACGTATCTTCACATAGTGGCTAATATCTCGGGAACTTCAAGTTTTGCAAGGTTCTAGTCTACGCCATTCGATTCAGAATTGAATTTTCTATGAAAAGAGGAATTTTCCACATCGAAGAACCTTATGGATTTTAGAATTTTCAGGTTTTGAAAAAGTCCACACCGAAACTTATACTAATTCGCGAAGACAATTTACAAAATTCCTCTTTTTATAGAAAATTCAATTCTGAATCGAATGGCGTAGACTAGAACCTTGCAAACCTTAAGGTTCCCGAGATATTAGCCAATATGTGAAGAAATGTCAAAAAGTCAGACTCCAGGTTTTCATAAAACTGGCCATAAAATGAGACGGGTTTTGAAAACCTTGAAATTTATTCCATTTTATGGTGTTTCAGAACAAGCAAAACTTAACATTTTCACTAAATTAATATTTAAAAATGTTTCACCTATAGGATACTCAATTCGTGGACACGCTGTATATATAAGGAACATAACAGACATGATGTCGAGATTCATTATGAATTCAATAAATTAGGTCGCGAAGAGTGATTATACAGAGTGTTTGTTTTCGTAAATAACTGTACAGGAGATTCCTAATAATAGACTAGATTCAACTAAAAATAATAATACTACAAATTCCGACTTTTTAAAATACTTTAAATTTTATAAACATTTAAAAACATCAACGAAATTAAAACAAAAAAAATATAATATATAACAATTAAATTATGGCAGTTCTTATACTACAATAATTGCTCTTTTAGTGTGCACATACAGATCATACGATTTTAACAAGTACGACAAGGATAACATGAACAACACAAATTTAAAGAGAGAGAGATATTAATTGTTTTGTGTGAAACTCACAATAGAGTAAACGCATATTTCATATTTTGCTTAGATATTAATTTGTAATAGTAAAGTTGATATCAAAAATAACTAATAATAGGGAATAAACCAGTTTCCATTGGAAATTACTTCCAAATTTTGAAATGAAATTCAAAATTCAATTCACTTTCCGACCACCACAAGGGGATTTCCGAACGCTACCGATGATACGTGTGATGTCATACAATTTGTTTACTTTTGTCAATATGGCCGGTATTGCATTAGGTTCTGTGTAGTTGTGTGTTTATATTGTATTTTAATCAACTATTAATTGCTTCATCGACGTAAAAATAAATATATAAAAATGTTTGTTAGAGACCATTACGTGTTTGTGTGTACTTTTTTTTTATTTCTAAAAGTCAACGTAAAGTGGAAATACATATTCGATATTTCCGAGGATATTTTAAGACTTTTGAAAGAAAATATTTTGTCTGGAGTTTTAATAGATGCTTATTTACACTCTGGAACAATGCAATACTTGGAATACCAAGTTTTTTTTCGGCTTTATCCATTTTTAAAGTTTTCAGAAACAAATTAGGTCACAAAAACTCAAGAGCGTGATACACGAATAAGAACGTAAATAAATCGAGTGACGTCAACGGATGGGGCAGCCATCTTTATGACGTAAAGCGTGTTTTGGCGGACTTTCAAATTTCATGATTTTTAAAGTCGTTTTAAAAGTAGCGTTTATATTTTTTTGAAATAATAGGCATACAAGATGTTAGGAGAACTGATGAAGCGTCAATTCCCACCAATAGCAAAATGTATGCTTGTACCCTATTATTATTAGATCATTCCCCACTACCAAAAAAAGGTGGGCGTGTGTTTATTGCTCTTCTTACTGTTGTTATATTTTGGTAGAGGGACTGATCTAATTGTGAGTTTTACACAATTCTTGCCTCAGTCTGTGTTGTTCATATTATCTTTGTTATACATGTATTAAAAATAAGTAAAGTAAGAGCAAATTATAGTAATTTATGGCTAATTGAGCAAATATTAAAAATGTTTAGCACCAAAACAAAAATAAAGTGAATAAAATGTTTTCATACGATAAGAAACTTTAACCGATCAGTCAAATTGCAGTGTAGTATATCTGATGATGGCATTTTGAAAATTGAAACGTGTATACACACCAATAAATTTTTTTTAGTTCCTAGTTTCGCAAAAAAACTCGTCACCGTTCCGACGCTGGCTGAAAAATATTCTTTAAATTGAGACAGCTGTGTTTAAATTTGTAAATTTAACATTATCTTGACCGTTTGCGTCTTTAGACTAGTCTACAAGAGCCATTTTGGTGAAAACTTGATCAAAATTATGATCTAGAGCTCATTCTTCCGAAGTAAATCTGTTTTGCTCAAAGAGAATTAATGGTTCGTTGCTGCTAAGTGTATTCTCGTATATTTTTGGTAAATTTATTTTCAAAAGGAAGATGAGAAAAGTGTTTATGCTTAATACGAGTAGACCAGTGAAGATTACTTTGTTCCTAAAATTAATAACAGAAAACGAATGATGAGGAATGGAAGACACTGCGGCCAGAAATTTATACAGGAACAAAAAATCCAACTACGTAAAATGTAGGGGGGCGCATTGTAGGATAAAAACGAAAAACACGATTTTTTTCTCTCATTTTGACGTCATAGAAACAAACAGATTGCTCACTTTTTTTTATTGTTTTATGAAAAATACACTAGCACCCACAATAGTACTTTCCAATCCAAATGTTATAGCCAGTAATACTCTAATATCCATTTCAATGTTTGTTCTTCTTGTTGTACAGTCGAAAATATGTCTTGATTGACAGTTCGGTTAAAAAAGTACCAAGGCTCGTTTATAAACAAAATTCAAGGCTCATATTTTACATAGAAGAAAC
>CAJUYG010000040.1:348140-378642 GCA_910591675.1 Galerucella calmariensis | reverse complement strand
CGATGCCATAGAAGTGTCAAAAAAAGAAACTTCGATTCCTTGCTCAACTTTGAGGTTATAGACACGATTAATGTATGTACATTATCCAATTACAAAAATTGGGGTTTTATTGCGATGGAGAATACTTTATGTTCCCCACTTGAAAGATTTTTGAAGTGGTTTACACTAATTTATGTGCCGTGTCGATTGATATAATTTAAATGGATTTTAAACGCGTTTTATGCACTTTCGTTTCAAATAAAACCAAATTTTATTGCCTGCCAAAGAAAATGTTTCGTTTTTTTTTTTCAAAACCAAAATATACAGGTGCGACTATAAATATTTTGGAAGATCCACTGAATATAAATAACAACAAAAAAATAAATTAAACAATTATCCGTTAAACGTAACATAAATGTTGCCTAACATAAAACTCTGTATAGTCACTCTCACAGAACAGAAATGGAACACTAAACAATCAACCGGGATTCACACTTAGGGAGAGAAAAGTCACAACATCGAAAAAATGGCTGATAAAATGTTTGAACGGGGGTTTCTTACCAGCAGAATTCCCGTTTGTCCTACATCGAACAATAAAGCACGAGGGGGACTTGGTACCAAGATTCATAACATAGTTTTTTTTTCCAAGTGTATTAATATATACAATGACTAGACTGTTCCATCCTCCGATTAGGTAACGGTTATTTTTTTTGCGTATGTGTTTACGACGACGTTCCTTTACGTCTGAATGTTGACAAGTAGTTAAAACAAAAAAAAAAGCTTCTAGGGCTGTCGTCAGAGGTGGTTCCTGCTAGTCTCCCTTCATCGGATATCTTTTATGTTTTGCTTTGAGCCGAATATTTTGAGCATTTGTTCTTCGTAATCGGTTATGTTACGCTTCATTATCTCCATACAAGGTCCCAGCAATCTTTCGAAAGCTTCCACGTCCAGGACTGCAAATTATCAAAATATTAACAAATATAGTTATTATTATTTGTTTGACGAAAGTTTAATTTGGATATATTTATCTAAATGATATACTTACATGCACATCTAACTTCGCCATCGCAATAAGCCGAAGCAGCTCTAGGACGATGCGTAACTAATGCCAATTCTCCAAAGTAACCACCTTTGCTAATACGATTAATTTCCACCTCTTTACCGCTATCATCCAAAACGCTAATGACAACTTCACCTAGTTCTACGAAATACATACCGTCTGCTGCGTCACCTTGTTTTATAATTCTATCGTGGTCGTTGAAGGCTCTGTAACAACAATAATAATAATCATTAGATTTATTCTTTGTACTTATACTCTCGAGGCAATGAAAAGGATGATGAATTAGCAAAGCAGGGAGCAACGGAGGTCATGATAGGGCCAGAACCTTCCTGTGGAATTGCAAAATGACTAAGCAAAGAGAGCGTTGCGCTGGTGGTATGAAACCCCAGGACAAAGACACGCAAAATTATTCCTCAAAAGCCTTTCGACAAAACTGTCACACGACCTACTATGTCAAAGTCGGGAAACGACGAGGATGATGGTGTGAATGCTGACCGGACATTGTAGGCTGAGGAAACATATGCACACAATTGACCTAGCAAATGACAGCCTATGTAGGCTCTGCCAGGAAGAAGACGAAACCGCGGAGTGCGAAGGCCTAGCAAGGGTGCTGTTTCACTTACTCGGAGAAAAAAACCGAGGGCAGAAAGCTACGCAAGGGAGGTGGTATTAAGTGCTATTAAGTCTAATCAAAAGAATAAAGCTAGATATTGAGCTCTAAATATGGAAAGCAGGAATGCAGTCGAAAACATTCGATATTACCACTTTAACTATGGAAAAGCTAAAGTGCTAAGTATGTAGTGATAATAATTAGAAAAGGGACTCTTTATTATCAACAATATTAACAATATGATTAAACGTTAATTCTTTAATGAGCTTGTTTCCTTGGATTTTTGTTTTTAAATTTATGAATATTAAAAGATGAGCACTTTTCCAAATTTGTTATGGGCTTCTTCGAGCTCTGGCAGCGTTGTACGAAAACCATAATTACCACACCCCCCCCCAATTACATAATTGGTGATTTTTATCGAAAGGCCTGACCAGCTGACTTCTTATTGGCAAGCGCGTGCGTGTGTTCTTCCCTCTCACTTCGTCAACTGATATTGATTTATCCAGTAGCGTTGGTATTGTCAGTGACCTTTGTATTTTCAGTTTTACTTGGTAAAATAGGTAGCGTACGCCATTTGTACGTTTATGACAGATATGAGCCATGTTTCCTCGCTTCTTACCGATGCCCCGCAGCTTCAGATAAACTAGCCAAACTATAAGAGGTGAGTTCGGAATGGATTTTTGGTGCGGTGATAGTGTAGTGCAGAGTTTAGTCAAGTGTTAATGGTGTAAGGATGGACTGACCAGTGTGTAACACCTAATACTCCACCATTTTGTACCGAGTAAATGGTGTCCCACCATGTTTACACCATTCATACCCCAAAGTATTACCGAACGCAATAATAGTGTGCACCATATTTTTTTTAACCAATTAACGAACGCAACAGTGTCAATAGTGCACTTTTTACCATTCCGAACTCAGCTAAGGCATAACGTTTCTGTGGGTCGCTGCAGTCACGCTAACTACAAGACTGTTTAACATAAGCAAAATAGAATAGAATATTGTAAATTACATAATACTTCAACATATCGCCTTTAATTGACTATAAATATTATAAAATAGCCTGGTATATTAACTTTTAACTCAATAAAAATGAAAATATAATAAATCAATCACGCATTGGTTGGTGTGAATCTGACTTGTGTTTGTCAATGTCAAAGTGTCAAAAATAAGAATTGCTATTGGCTAATGGGTTAGTAGTAATTTAGGATTAGTTCAGTTTCAAATTTATTTGGGATTTAAGTTCTAATAAAGTGAATAAAAGTGAGTGAACCTTTAAGTAAAAAAAAGTTAGAAGGAAAAAACATTATCTGTCGTAAATGACAGAACGAGTGAAGACAATATAATAGAATAACTGCACTGCACTGCACTAAATAGTTTAAGACTCAATTTACCACAATGATTATTATAAATTATGTATTATAATCGTTTTAAAATTATGTATGACATGAATTTCGACACAATAGTCAATTCCAAGTACCGGATGTCTGGTTACAGAGCTAACCAACAGTGATAGTACCACAAAATTTAAATATTTTTTAATTTAAAAATCATTTTGGCAGGAGTGAGTAGGAAAACCAACTCATACAATCACTTACTTGGGAAGATTATTGAATTTAGATAGAAATGGCATTTTTATTTAATTTTGAAGTAAATGGAAAACTTTATACAATCTTATAAGTGTACAGATGTCATAAATTGTTTGAAACTAATATGAAATTGATGAAGTGAATTTATGTGCTTCTGCTTTACAATCGTGCATTTTCTTTTAGCTTGAATAGATACGGTTTGTCTCAAACGTATAACCAATTTTTTTTTGTACGAATAAGAATTCATAGAATTATTTTTAATTTAAACTGAACCGCACTTTCCTCTCTATAATTTTTATATGAGTCACTGACAGTGCTTATGAATTTCCAGTATAGTGCATTTTAAGAATTCCCTTCAAGTCAGAGGCGTAGCGTGAAGGGTTTCTGTATCTGTAGAGTAGGGAGGGTGAGTGTAGGCTCACTGCACTTAGGACACATGTCGTTACCCTAATTTGCAAATGTCGGGGGTCCAGTTTGACTGATTTTACAGGGGAGGATAAAAACGTCTTATTGGGTTGAATTATTAGTGGTTGATGATCCTATTTTGGTAAACTACGTAATTTAGGGTTAGAATCTGTTATTTTGAAACTGTTTTTAGAAAACATTCATAATATTTTACTCCAAGTTTTAAAGTTACTAAGCTGTTTTCATAAATGTGTTATTTGTTAAAATGTTGTTTAATAAAAAAAATGGTATTTCGCGAGTCCGGTAATTTCGGGAAATTTCCTTTTTACTGAAGTGTTCTGGATAGTTTATTTACCGAAAAAGTTTTTTGCAACGAGCTCAAATGCACTGTTATATAATTTTTTTTATAAGTCCGACCCTGTACATTATTTTCGCTTCCAAATTTACAGTCATGTTGAGGACATTTAAGGTTATTAGCCCTGCAAAAAGAAAATAAATCGCCCAAAAAACAAAAAACATATTTTCAATTAAAAAATGTACTCCTTTATTTCGGCCCACAATGTATACTAAATTTATCTATCTAAAAACGAATTCATGTACAACTTTATAAACCTACTGTATACATATTTCTCGATTGGTTAATCTATTTCGCAACAGGTTTTTTTGTTTAATGGACGCGATAAATCATTATGTATGTGTACTCGCACGTTCAGTCGGTCGACATAACTTCGGTGATAAGTAAAAGTTTCAAATTCTACATGTGGCGACGTTAGTTAAAATGTTTCACGAGAATGAATTTTAATTAAAGTCCATCAGCTACTGCAGTCATAGAATACATATTTTATATTATTCAATTTAACTAAATTACCCACTGATCTAATAAAACAAAAACAGAAGGGAGAATTCGATAAATAATAACGTTTTTACATTGTTTGGGTGAAATTAAATTATTAAAACGAATAAATACGTGAAGTTTAATTAGTATAAAATATATACAGAGCGTCTTAGGACTTTGTACCAAAAACTTGGGAGATGATAAGAGACAAAAAACAATTATAGTACCAAAGATTACAGAATAAAAATATAAGATGTTTAACTCGTTCGAATTTATCGCGTAAAGCACCGATGCCGCTGGTGACTTGGGCGGTACAGTACGTCGCTACGTCCTTACTTGCATTTAATTTGGCATATTATACGGGACGTCGCCCGTCGCGCGCTGTTATTTTAGAACGGTGTTTATTGGTTGTTTGTGTTTTATATTTATGTTGTATAGATTTTTTAAATTTATTAATTAATTGTTGAAATGAGCAGAAAGTCATATTAATATTTTTCTCTTTAATAGCAAAGCTTAAACACTAAATATTTTGTAATATTTGCTAATACAAAATTACGGATTTATTTTTATAATAAGGATATTAAATAAACAAGTACATTAAGCAAGAAAACACAAAAATTCAATTCTATAGCTAACCAAAGGGGAATTGGTCAGTTCACTAAATTTTCTTTTCATCATCTATGTAATCAATATCCTTTCAAATATTATGCCAGTTTCTATACCAGAATTCGTATATATTTTACTCTCAAATGTATATTGAAAGATTTGAAAGACAATAGATTAAATTTAATATATAAACCAAACTCCAAACTTAGTATTTCACAACATTTATAAAATTTTTAATAAAGGTATCCTGCAGCTGCTCCTCTTTTTACTGTTTTAACCTTGTCAATCCAAAAAATACGCGTTATTTAAAGATCAAAATTTAAGATTTAGTGGCCCTATTATTCTGGTGGCTAATGAGTATATTTAATTGAATTTGTGATATATATCTGCTAGATTATCAATAAGTATCACAAAATTACTAAGATGCTGGATAAAAACTGTGAATTCATCCATTCCAAAAATTCAAGTTTATTTTTTACTCACCTTTCAAAATTCATATCCCGAACATTTTTCGAAATAATTAACATTCAAAAATAAACCTTTGTGTTAAAGAATCCTATTAATTTAAATATATATTTCTCTAATTACCCCTGTATAGCTTAAAATAAAATAAGCTTTTCGAATTTATCTGGTATCTACCGGTCTCGTTATTGACAACAAAAGCGAGTCGTAAACATAATTTATGAGAGCGTCGTCCGTTTGGGACAGCAACTTGAATCAAACCGCCCTGGAGTGAAACATCTTATATTTTTATTCTGTAATCTTTGATAGTACTAAGAACTGGTGTAGGGAAAAAATAAGTTGGACTAGGTGGTATGAAAAAGGATCAGCTTCAAATTGAAAAAATAGTAAAAATTACTTACCTTGGTACAAGAGCATCAGCCAAATTCATACGTTCGTACGGTTGAAGAGTCTTAAGCATGGGAACGCTTTCTATTAAAGTTTCATACATCTTTCTCTTTTTAAAAGCAGATTTCAAAATTATACGTCTAAATGTCTGTCTGTCCATAGCCCAAAGAGATCCTTCGCTAACGGCTTTAACAGTAGCTGCTCGTGGCATGTTGTACAATAAAGCCAACTCGCCAAAACTACCGCTATCTTGATAAGTATGAATGTGATTTGGCTCTTTAGTCGCATCTGGGGAGACGAAGACTTGGAAAGTTCCGCTGAAACAAAAAAAAATATATAAGTATAGCTTGGCAAGTTTATCTGAAGCTACGGGGCATCGGTAAGATGCAAGGAAACATGGCGGTATCTGTCATAAGCGTACAAATGGCGTACGGTACCTATTTTACCAAGTAAAACTGAAAATACAAAGGTCACTGACAATACCAACGCCACTGGATTAATCAATATCAGTCAATTGAGGAAGTGAGAGGGAAGAACACACGCACGCGCTTGCCAATAGGAAGTCAGCTGGTCAGGCCTTTCGATGAAAATCACCAATTATGTAATTCGGAGGGTGTGGTAATTATGGTTTTCGTACAGCGCTGCCAGAGCTAGAAGAAGCCCATAACAAATTTGGAAAAGTGCTCATCTTTTAATATTCATAAATTGCAAAAATAATTTTAATGGAAAAAATCCTAGGAAACAGGCACATTAAAGAATTAACGTTTAATTAAATTGTTAATAATAAAAAGTCCTTTTTCTAATTATTATCACTACATAGTTAGTACTTGAGCTTTTTCATAGTTGAACGTGGAAATATCGAATGTTGTCGACTGCATTCCTTTCACGGCTTCAGATAAACTTGCCTAAGTATACAAGGGATATTTTTCCGAGTATTTTTCACACGACAATACAAGCCACAGTAGTAGCAGATTCAAAGCAGTAAGTGTGATAAATTACTTTCTCACAACTGTTTTTCCTACGACCGCGATAAGTTTTCCAAATAATTCAAATAATAAACTGGAATTTTTACCTAAGTGAAAGTTTCTATACGATTTATTTGAATAAACCGAGGGGTGAGCCACCCTGCGAAATACTGTCACAAATTTGCGAAATCACGGGAAATCACGCGAAATCAAGCGAAATATTGCGCAATCATGCGAAATCTTGCGCAATCATGCACAATAATTAGCAAAATAGTGAAATTTTCCGGTACTAAAGTCGCGCGAAACACGGGAAATCACGCGAAATCTTGCGAAATCACGCGCAATCACGCGAAATCTTGCGAAACTACACTATTTGCGGAATACTGTCACACTTTTGGCATAGTGGTTCACCCCTGGGTGAACCACCCTGCGAAATACTGTCACAAATTTGCGGTACTAAAGTCACGCGAAATTACGCGAAACCACGCGAAATCTTGCGAAATTACACTATTTGCGAAATACTGTCACACTTTTGGAATAGTGGTTCACCCCTGGGTGAACCACCCTGCGAAATACTGTCACAAATTTGCGGTACTAAAGTCACGCGAAATTACGCGAAATCACGCGCAATCACGCGAAATTACACTATTTGCGAAATACTGTCACATTTTTGGAATAGTGGTTCACCCCTCGGAATAAACTTCATCAAAAAATCCCTTTTCCTATTGATGTACGATTCGACAACTCCTCGGGCGGATGGACAATGGGTCACATGTGTCCTAAGTGCTGTGAGCCTACACTCACCCTCCCTACTCTACATATACAGTACGATATTTTTTCTACCACTATCCGATAATTTGAACAAACAATGTGAAATCTAACGTTTTTTAAATCTAGATTGAAACAATAGTACATTGTTTAACCGAGGAAAAGCTTGGAGAACTGTAAATATTGCTTGGTATTTATTCTATTTGGCTGTTCCACACTGTATGATGATTTTGTGTATGTGGAAGGCACGCAACGTGCGGTGTTACTATTAAAATTTCGTCATTGTTTAAACAGATAACGGTGGTATTAAATAATAAATTTACAAGGTTTACCGAAGTCGAGAAATAATTTATATTTGAAATATTGAATTCTAATAACGGTTACATAAGCATTATAGGAATTTGGAATTTAGTATGGTTAGTAGGAAATAAGAATAAAACTCATTTCCGGACATAAAAAAAGTAAAACTAGGTAAAAATGAAAGAGTGTGTCAAAGAACTTAATTGTTTATCCTTGTCCATGATTTAAATTGAAATAAAAATCACCCTGTAAATATTTTAAATCTATTTCCACCCTCATATATTCTAAACTTATTATTTATAGTGAATTATTTTATGAGTACTTTTAATTTTGATATTTCTAAATACCAACTTTCATTAAAGGTGAATAACATGATGAATATTTGGTGAAAAAGATCGATAGTTATGAGGATTATGTTGGCGGTGGCATTTACTAAATATACATTTACCTCTAGTTCACTTGATTGTTCAGGTCTATGTAATGGCATTATAGGCCAAGCAATATAGAGCAGAGGTTCCCAAACATTTTTTTTTCGAAATATTATTGTACCTCTGCAGCTACAATTCCCAAAACTAGAGAAAAAATGTGAAGATTTTTGTCATAAACATTTACATATTGCTCGGCTTACGTCCGGTTCTATCACATCTGGTTAAGAGTTCTAGTTATGGTTAACAAGATCTGACAAGAGGTTTGCTGTTCTATATGACCGCTTGCTTCGATATAACCATAGGTTGAAGTTTTTGACCAAAGGATAAAGTAACAGGCACTTTGAGTTCTTGTTAAGACTGTGACCACCGGTGAACCTAATTTTGGTGACATTTTAATTTGCAATCTTGACAATTCTGAATAAATATATTTCTGTCACAGCACATATCCATTCATTTTTAATTGACTACATGTAAATAAAAGACGTTAGCGCTTAATATAAATCCTATAAAGTATCATAATGAAAATAATGATTGATCCTGGACTTGATGGCTCAGATGAGGATGAGTTATCCTTTCCCATGCCTCAACCTCGAAGACAAATATTAATCCGAGAAAGGGTGAATTACTATGAAATTCTCAGTGACGATCTGACCTTCTGCCATAAATTCCAGAACTGTTTAGCTCAGCGGCAATGTTTGCTGTTTTACCTTCCAGCTTACGGCATCTGTGGTTTTATTCTATATTATTTGGCCAATTCTTTTTTTAATTTCTTGGGAAATTAAACCACAATATTTTTAAATTCTTTATTTCAACGTTTCGGTAGCGTTCCAGCTACCGTTGTCAAGAAAAAATAAGTAGAAATTAATTTTTATCCCTAACTGACACAACAGAAAAAATTTGACAACTAGACAATCAAAAATATTTTGAAGTTTAAGACTGCAAAATTTTTGTTATCAAATTTTTATTAAGGTCCATTCATAGTAGATCATATCTGTGGCAAAATGTGAAATGAAATATTTCATTTTATGACATTCCAACGATATGATAGTCTACTAGAAATGGATCCAGTGAAGTGCATGTTTCAGGAACGGTTTTTATTGGGATAGCGCGTTTTTTTTTCGCTTATATTGGAAATGTTGTTAATAAAACGCGTTTCTTGATAGTTTTTTTGTGTATGAATATTTAAGTTTTTCAAATATGTATACTCAGTTTTGTGATTTTGTGTATTGAAATGTGTATCGATTAACAACTATTCAAATTATAAATCATAAGAAAACCTGGATAAAAACTTATGATGCTATCCTGATAACGCAGGTAATTGATTATTGGAAATTTCTCTTTCTAACATTGGTAACCAAATTTGACTACATTCGGCTGAAATACTAGCTACACATTTATCTGCATTTAGTTGTATTAAAGCACTTTCCTTGATTTTCCGTCATTTATTATTGGGTTCTTTTAATATTATTTTTGATGAATCCCATTGAATTTGATGACCCTCTTCCCAAGCATGTTTGCAAATAGCTGACTTAAAGAATTCCCTATCTTTGATATATTTTTTGTCTTCGTTTATTCGTACTTTCAATGGTCTAGATGTTTCACCTAAATAAAATTTGTCGCATTCACATGATATTTGATATATGCAGTTTTTTGAAGATTGTTCTTCATTCTTTGGTTTCGTTTTTGTTAGTATTGATCTCAATGTGTTATTCGATTTAAAACTAGTTCTAATATTGAATTGATTACCAATTTTCTTAATTCTTTCTGATAAACCCTTAACATACGGTATTGTCAAGTTTCTAAAAATTATGTTAGCTGAATTATTAATATTATTGTTATGGGGTATTAACAATGCTTAATCTCCTTATTTACAAATTCTGCAGGGTAATTATTGTTATTTAAAACATCTTTTAAAAAAGTTTTCTCCTTTGTAAATTGATCATCACTAGAACAAATGATTCTGGCCCTATCGTATAAAGATTTTACTATCCCTTTTTTAACGCTTATAGAATGATTAGAGTCAAAATTCAAATATCTATTAGTGTGTGTTGGTTTGCGGTATAGACTTGTTTCATACCCTGTAGATGTTTTATTAATAAGAACATCTAAAAATGGCAAAAAATTGTTATTTTCAATTTCAAATTTTATAGATTCCTCTCCTTCATTTATATTTTTTAAAAAATCATTAAGAGGCCATATTGCAAAGATGTCGTCTACATATCTCTACCAGACAATTGGTTTTAATTTTTGATTATTTACTATTTTGGCTTCAAAATGTTCCATGTAAATATTTGATCAAATTGCTGAGAGACAAGAGCCCATGGCAAGACCGAAATTCTGTTCATAAAAATCATTATTGAATTGAAAATATGTTTTTGTTATACATAATTTTAATAATTCTATTATTGCTGTTACGCTCAATTTGGTTCTTTCTGTAAGGGTCTGATCAATTTCTAATTTTGATTGGACAAGTTCTATTGTTTTTTGTACCGGTACATTCATGAAGAGACTAACTACATCAAAACTGACCAAATAATGGTTTTTGTTGAAATTCAAATCTGACAGCTCTTCTATAAAATGATTGCTATTTCTGATGTATGAATTTGTCTGTCCCGCGAGGGGTTCAATAATTTTCAATATATTTTCGATTGTCTAGTTGTCAAATTTTTTCTGTTGTGTCAGTTAGGGATAAAAATTAATTTCTACTTTCTTGACAACGGTAGCTGGAACGCTACCGAAACGTTGAAATAAAGAATTTAAAAATATTGTGGTTTAATTTCCCAAGAAATTAAAAAAAGAATGAATAATATACCACAAGGAACATACAAAAGTTATTTGGCTATTTTTTGGTTAATACCAATAAAGCATCAAGTTTTCCCCCTACTTTTCTTTTATTTTTTGTTCTTCCATTATAAAAACGAAAACAAACAATCTTACAAAACAAGGTGCATAGAGAAATTTAATTTGTCTATAACAAGGTGCTTTGACATACCTATAACCAAACTTTTATATGAAATTTTTAGGCGGGAAAGTTAAATTTTGTATAATATCTTTATAATGGATAGTACATTCACGGAAACTATCGATGTTAAGTAACTACTGGTTAAAATTAGCTGACACATGATGATAGAACACATTCTTTCCTAACCTCAAGGTCAACACCTGTATAGTGGTTGACAAACTATCACTTTTGACAGGTGATAGAACCGGACCTTATTAGATTAATTGTTTCGTTACTTTTACTACTCACTGTATAATTACGTATGTACATAAAGTGTGGGAGGGAGATAAAATTAAAATATTTTCTAGATAAAAATACTGACAAGAAAATGATTTTACGAATTGGAAAAATGCGAGAAAATATTTACTTTTGGTGCATCTCACAATGTTATACTAACCTTTGAATTACATAAAAATTATCACCGTCATCTCCTTGCTGGATAACCAATTCATCCTTTTTGACTACTCTCTCGAACATGGCGTCCAACACGTCGTTCATCTGATCTTTATCCAATGATCTGAAAAGCAAAATATTCCTGACGGCCGTAGCCAATCGTTGACGCTGCTCATCGGATTTCGGATAAACCAATTTGGCACCATCGTCGTCGTCATCTTCTTCTGGATCGTACGTTTCTGCGAATACTGATTTGCGTCTGCCAGAGAATCTAATCGAAGGTTCTGTAACAAACAAAAAATTCATTTTACAGTAAAAGTATGTCTGTCTGCATGCTACATATTTAAAAAAATCATAGAGATCCCTATTCCTTCGAAAATTACAATTATGCAACCAGTGGCGGCTTGTGAACTTTTTAAGAGAGGAGTCTGGACATAAAAATATACTCTACTCAGCCAGTTAATTTAACCTTTGCGCAGCGACCGTACCAGCTACTTCAGTGGTAAAATTAATTGTTGCCCAGCAAAAACTAACGTGGAGGTATAGTTTCTCTTGCCAAATTTTTTGTTCTCATAATTAATTGACTTGACCTTCAATAGTACTGAAATTTCTAAAAAAATTGTTTATAATGTAGTTTCTTGTCTACCAAATTATATATGTTTTCCTCCTTTTTACGGGAGGAGCGTCATCAGTTGAAACATTTTCAAATAAACTATTAAAATGCAATTCTGTATTACGGAAACTTAAAATTTTATCAATGAGATACTTCAAACGCTCTCTTGAATAAATTATCAGTGAATTTGTTGTAAAATTTGAAAAATAACATCTGTTTGTTCAAATATTAATTTTAAAGTATCAAGAAAAAACAAAACTTAATTATTCCCGCTAATCATCTAAAACAAAACAAGCACGCACGAACCCACGCTCGTATTTTGTATTCCGTAGTACGTTTTGGTTCGTATATCATCGCAACAGCTAGAAGCTATTGCAAAGGCTAGCCTACCGGGAGTGTTGCCATTTCCGCTCTTTTTTACGGTATTAGCAATTGGCTGGTAAAAAAACGGCAACTGTGTAGAGCAGCACGTGTTTCGAGAGAGATGTTTGTGGAATCTAGCCTCAGGGCACTGTTTTCAGATTCTAAAATAAGCAGTGAAAACGGGGAATTAATTGTGGAATTGAAAAATTTTAGATAAACGGGAAATAAAATGAAGAATAATCAACAAAATATTTCTGGTTCTATTTGCTGGATAAATTGTTGAGGAGGCTGAGCCTCCTTCAAGGAGCCGCCACTGTAAGCAACCCTAGGGATAAATATTATTCGGTAGGCAAAAAACAGTCGTGTGTCACACACGCAGAAAACGCTTTAGCAGCCTTGTGACCCAATATACTATTTCACTCACCATCATGAATCACGAGTGTCTACATTTCCAGTATTCGAATTTTGATTGTTATACTAAATAACTGTTAAGAAATGTTTCGCGAATTTTAATTCAGCCTATTTAAAAAAAATCAACACTGTAAAGTAGGAATACAGTTTGGGAACGTGTCTTGAATATGAATTTGTAGAATAGAAGTGTATTACAAATTACTTAGAACTAAGTCCAAATGAAATATTTCGCAAGAACTTCGAGAAGAGAACGCAGCAGACAGCAAGTCGAGCAAATATGAAGGAATCGTCTCGCTAGGAAAATACGCCTCGGTATTTCAAGCAGAGGTCTATGCAATACTTGCATGTGCAAGGGCAAATAACATGAGAGCCTACAACAACAGGCAGATAAGGATCTACAGTGACAGTCAAGCTGCCCTTAAAGCACTTCAGAGCTATAGGGTGACATCTCGGCTAGTATGGGAATGCGGCGAAGAGCTTAGAAGACTGGCGACTCGGAATAGTGTAACACTGGAGTGGGTCCAAGGTCACAAAGGAATCGCTGGCAATGAAAAAGCTGACGAACTCGCAAGAGCAGGATCATCAACTCTGATGAACGGACCCGAACCTGCTGTGGGCCTCCCCAGATGCTTAACGAGGTCATGGTTAAAAGGGTGGGTGAAAGAACAACACTATAAACACTGGAAGAATACGCCCAGGCAAAGACATGGGAAGAAATTCATAAAATAACCATAAGAAAAAGTAGCGAAATAACTGCTCTCAATGAGCAGGAACAAACTACGCACCTAACGGGGCTACTTGCGGGACACTGTCCCACAAAATTCCAAATGAAAACAAACCAAATAATGAATATACCACAAGAAACAGAAGATATAGTAGCTAGTTTGGTAAAGGCGACTTAATTTTATACCGACGTCAAGGCCTCCCACTTTAGAGACCTGCATTTCGTTAACGAAATACGTAAAGAAAAAAAGGTATATGAAGTATTAAAATGATTTTTTGTCTCTCTATCAATTCCCCAGTTTTTGATACCAGTGTAAAAAAATTCAGTTGTTTTTTTGGATTTTCATGTTACATTTACCGCGTAATACGATTCATTCGAATAATGTTCATTAAATTATAATTACCGTATCATGAATTGTGAAGTATACTACAAACTTTTAATTACCCACAGTTAATTCCTTTAGAAATTGCCAATCCAATTATATGTATTTTTGCAAATATGTACTAGCATAGATAAAATTTATCTGTAAATGGAAAATTTTTTATTAAAGCAAAAAAATAATCCTACAGAGAAATGTTAAGTGAAAATCGGATTTTATTCTGATTATGGAGGAGAGGAAAAAAATTAGGGAAAGGGAGAGACGAAAAAAGAATAGAGCCCAAAAGTAGTAGAGGCAGAAAGATGAGGAGAAGAAAAGATACAGAGAAACAAGACGTAAGAGATAAACTGTGTGAAAAAGAAAGAAACAAAGGGAAGGTGGGATAGAAACGGAGAATTTCTATTAATGCAAAAAATAAACCTACAGAGAAACGTCAAGTGAAAACCGGATTTTATATTGATTATGAAAGAAGAGAAAAAAGATGGGGGAAAGAGAGATACGAGAAAAGAATAGAAACCAAAACTAATAAAGGCAGAAAAATGAAGTGAAAGAAAAATAGAGAGAAGAAAGGATACAGAGAAACAAGACGAAAGAGATAAACTGTGTGAAAAAGAAAGAAACAAAGGGAAGGTGGGATAGAAACGGAGAAGAAATTTTATTGAAAGCAAAAAATAATGCTACAGAGAAACGTCAAGAGGAAACCGGATTTTATACTGATTATGAAAGAAAAGAAAAAAGATGGGGGAAAGAGAGAGACGAGAAAAGAATGGAAACCAAAACTAATAAAGGCAGAAAAATGAAGTGAAAGAAAAATAGAGAGAAGAAAAGATACAAAAAAGGAAGAGAGATAATGTACCTAAAACGAGAGAAACAAGAAGACAGGAAAAGAGAGGTAGTAAGAAGAGAAAAGATAAATACAAAGAGAAGAAACAAGAGAATAATGAATAAAGAATATCAGAGAGAAAGAAGGTATACAAAAAGAAAAACCAAGAGTATGAAAGTAAAAGAAAAGGAGAGTGAGAAAACCCAAGAAAGATAATAAAATAAGTTGAAGGAAAACGAGAGTAGGGAATAGACATCGAGGGAGAAACAAGGGGAAACAAGATTAACTAAGGTACTTTTAATTGTCTGCTTTAATTATAGGAACTACATACATTATTTTCGGCGCTTGAAAAAACTATTCAAGATACCTGTTGGCCCATGCAAGTCACTACTGAAAAAAGAGAGTTTCAATAAAGAAATTGTGTTTTGTAAATTAATTCGTAAATAGTTTAAATGAATCAATACTTTGCAGAAATAATATTGTAGTGGTAATTAGAAATGAACGTCTTGAAACAAATTTCAAGAATATGAAGATCTTCAATATGCAATATAGCATTGTGCAAACTGGAACAGGATGTCACTAATAATTAGTAAACCATTTACAGGTTAATAAGCGGTGCTGCTGCGTCAGCTAATAAATCAGCTGCTAACTTATCGACTAATTAGTGTCTCTCTGAATAATTATTAATTAACCGGAAAACATTATAATATTTGTACGTCTCGACAAAAAAGTAATGGATTTTTCAAATCCAGTCATTATAAATTCAAGGTAGTAAGTAATGAGCTATTCTTATTACTGAGCAGTGAAACCATGAATTTTTTTTTGAAAACTATGCTGCTTTTTCAATATACATGTTATTTCATATTATTTCAAGGGGAAGGGTGAGTGCAATGATTTTATTTCCTTTCCCTTCTTCAAATACACAATGTAAGGATATCATAATAAAAAAATGTGTTTATAATTCCATTTATTTTCTTCTCTTTCTCAAATGTTACTCGGGACTTGGAAGGAATTCTTGAAAAATAAACTTTAGTCTGCCTGCCGACGGAATTTAGGTATCAAAATATCAGCAGTCCGCCGATTACATAATAGTACGTCACATAGTCGTAAGATCCACACTTTTAAACAAGGTTTAATCTCTACTTTAATTAGCATAATGTTCATTTTTATGAATGTCGAGTCCATGTTCGAACAACTCACGTTTTAGAAACCACTTATCAATTCATATCATTTGCTAGCCCGGTCATTTCTCTCAACTACTCGGGTTGTCCTTCAACATAATAGGAGAAGTCTATGTCTAGATGAGTGACCAGGGATTTTTCACAAAGTACCAGTATAAATAAATTTATAAGGTTCCATCGTCAACATCTAATTGACTGGGCGTTAAGAGACATAAAATAAAGACACAGTTTGCTGCAAAAGATGTGGTTGTAAACGAACCACCCATGAAACTAATTGTTCTATATATTTGTTTCTACTCTGACACCATAAATGGTAAAGAAAGTTGAAGTTGTTCATCTTGTCAGTAACAAGTATCTTAATTTGTAAATGTAAGTAGCTGTTTTTTTTTCTAAATTACCTTATTCGCTTTTGAAAGCCTTATTAACCGTCAATTTAATCTAATTGCAATAATACAAGGTGTACCAAAGAAAAATAATTAAGAAGGATCAATTCAACTTGAAGAAACTAAATGATCTAATTATTGCGAATAATAAAATGTTGTGGTACTATCTAGAAAAATGATACTATTGTAGAAAACTTTCGAGCAGTGTCTCTTAATCCGACACCCGGTACACAATCTCAAATTATTGTTTTTATTATCCCGAATTATATGGTCTCTCAATTACATAAACATTTCAATCAACATTGATAATTTCCATTATCTAACCCAACACATCAAATAATTTTATTCTTCAAACAAACCGGTCTAACAGGTGTTCGCACACATTTGGAATTAAGTTGGACTCAAGTTTAATATTTTTCGTTCCAGTTTGGACGGTAATAAGTCAATGGCGCTACTTTCGAAAATATTTTTAATGATCGAGTACAGGTTTTTAACTTTGAATCTCTATTTCGACCGACTAAGTAGGTAGATATGACATTATTAACGAATAGTTTAATGCTTTTATAAATTGAAAATAAGTTTCTTTGATATATTAAAACCAGAAGCAGCAGTTGGATTGGAAATCAAATAATCCAACCCGTGTTTGGCATAATATGTTGTTATTTTTTAATCGATTTTATGAACTTTTGAACCATCCTTTATTTTAAGGCTTAGCGAGTGAATCGAAAGCATAACGAGAAAAAATAGTTGAAATAACAACGTCCATAGTTTGCCTTAATATTTATTTAAATAAAATCCTATTTTTCTTAGTGTAACTGTTGAATTAAAAAAGGTGTTTATTGAATTAGCAAATAATATTCCTCCTTTTTAATTAAAATCGCACTTCTCGCACTCATTCTTTGTTTTGAACAAATATAAAGATAAGCTGTTGCCTTAATGGAAACGTATATTTTTATGAATTTTACACCCACATGCTAATTTCAAATATTCAATTACATTAAATGTGTATTCTAGATTGAAACAACCTACATTTGCAGCGATAAAGTCTCACTTTTATGGTTTGCTTTTAGACCCTTTTATGTATCTCACATGCGTTCATTAAAATTATATTTTATTTCCCAAATTAAGCTGATTTAAAAATAATATTGATGAAATTCAATTGAAAAATAAAATGAAACATCACATTCAGGACGGAATGTAGGAATATAGAATACCTACCTGGAAATGAGGACTCGTTAATAGCCCACACACATGTTTTAATCTTGTTTGCGAAAATTCTATTCCAGCCATGCGATTTACACAAGTGCAACAAGGAAAATATGAGAAAAACACTTAAAAAATAGGAAAGAATAATTGTGCGCAGTCAGCTGTTGCCAAATGTATTTATCTGTAAATTAAAAGTTATTCCCAACTTTTGTTGGCAACAATGTTAAATACCAATAATTGTTAAATCGAAAGCAGTGTGTAATTTGTCCATTTATTTTCTTGAACTATATTATTTTATTCTTATCTGTGTCAATAAAATTACCAATCTCGAATTTTTCCCGTATTTAAAGTTAAATGCAAAATAAGATAATTATTGCTTAGAAAGTACCAAGCATTTTAAACCGCTGCTTTTATATCAGATTGGTAGCTGGAACTGAAAACACGCCCAACGCTAACTGCGAACAATTATTCTTCTCTCTCTTTCAAGTAATTTTGGTCATATTTTCCTTGTCGCGATCTGTATATGGTAAGGAGTAAGCCCTTTCAATTCAATATAAATAAAATTGACAGATGTCGCTGTCAGTTGTCTTAAGAAAGCTGCGTAAAAACGGCTGCAATACCAATTTAAGTTCAAATCACTCCTCTTACTTTAAAACCAAAGTACCTATATAGTTAAAACCATTCAAAAGCGCAAAGTATTTTAAGTTTATTTCTTTGGTACATTAATAATTTTTGTTTAACTGAAATTTTGCAACTTCTAACAGGTACTTTTAGCCAGCTATTGCCGAATCCGAAGATGAATGTTTTGATTCGGTACTGTCTGAAACTAAAAAAAATACGTATCACCAATACTGCACTTTAAAATATATAGCTACCAAAAGTTAAAAAAAAAACTAATTATTCTTGGTAACGATAAAACATATTGTGGTTCAATGCGCTTTAGACTGGGGCTTCCAAAGATATCTCAGGGTTCATAGTCATTTTACAAAATAAAATTCCCTGACTTTTCCAGGTTTTCCCTGACCCACAATTTTTTTTCCAATTCACTTTTAGGTATCCACTAAAAAAGTAAGTCTGTGGCAAATAAAATTCTTTCTAAGCTTACCCCCTCCTCCCCACACACTCACACTATTCATTCAAACCCATAGTGCACAGGGAAGAAGCATCACGTTTACAAAAACCAATACATATGTCTCATTTTTATAAACAAGATTTGAAGAAAAAATCTGAAAGGAATAAACACAAAAATATTGAACAAATAAAAAAATTTAACATAAAAACATACAAAAAAATAAATAAAACTTCAGAACAAAAAAACCCAAATTCGCATCACAAAATCTGCAGGGTAACAACAAATTATTCCCTGCAGATTGGCCAATACATTAGAAAAATTAGGTAACGATATTACTTAACGTTTGTCTTAGGTCATTAATTTCAGTGTTTATTAAAGACAAGCTAGTATTTGATTCGTTTCCGATTTTTCTCTTTTTAATTTCCAATTTATAGAATTTACTCTCAGCTTCCCTTTTTCTCTTTTTAACCCGGTTATTTTTATTTTATTTTTCGAGAAAGTCTTTATTATGTTCTGTGCGTCATTTTTTTTATTGTAGTCGTAGTTTTTAGCTCCTCCTAGAAAATGTTCATCAGATGCAAATTTTTTAAATTGACAGAAACTTTTTTATGCTTGCCTACTCGTTATTATGTTTCTCGTAAAAGTATTGAATTAATTTATTTGCAATTTGTACAGAATCCATAAATATTCTTGGGTCAAAACAGGTAATATACTTTGCCAAATTATATTTTATGCAGTTTTTACTGCTGCTACAAGAAATGTTTGACATTATTTCCAAAATCTTACTAGTTCTACTTCAGAAACCTTTAGTATCATGTCCGAGTTAGCTATCTCTTTTCATTGCATGGGTATAAAAAATAATAAAAGAATGGTTAAAGTTTATGGGGAACGATCAATAATTATTTTTTCTACTTGCGTGTGGAAAAGTTCACTTTTCCGCACTCATTTGTCACAAAGTAACTTCTATATTGATAATACTAAATTTAGGGGAACGCGTCACCCCGAATTATATACGGGCCACAGTTTTCGGCGGTCTTCGGCTACCATATTGGCAGATAGTGGAGAAAAAGATTGGGAGGTTGGAAATCGACAGCCTTGGCTGAAGGGTATTTAGAATAATCAACGGAAATGCGGGAAAAAATGCTCTAGCATAATATTATCCACCGACAAAGTACATGTTCCGCACGCTCTTAGAAAAAATAGCGTTCCTAACTCTTGCGGAAAAGTGGAACTTTCCGCACTAGTTAGGAAATATACTATTCCAGGTAGGGGAAAAATTTCCCTGACATTTTGGTTATTTCTGTTGAAAATGAGGTTTTCCCTGACCATCTTTAGATTCCCTGACTTTACCAGGTTCTCCAGGTCGCTATGAACCCTGTATCTGCCATAGAAGATGAGCAAAATCGGTTTTGGTATTGCGATTTTGCACACACTAGCAAGATCAATACTGAATGAACAAAATGAAAAAACAAAGATTTAATTATCCTGATCAAATGTGCATCCTGAAGGAATAAACATTTTTAAATAGCGCCCTTTATGAAAGCCAAAACAAATTCCCGGGATGTGTCAGCTTCTAAAACATATTCTTACATAAATATTTATTTATATTTTCAATTCACAACTTTTGTTTGGTTAAAAACTCACGATTCACCGTAAACTGCAACTAAACAGCATCCCCGTTTCATTTAATCTCATGCTTAAATTTCGTATATTATAAATTATAACCCCAACTAAAGTTTCCGTCCGATCCTAGTTATTAATATTTCTTTTTAAGCCTTTAAAATCCACTTTTCTACCAGACGAACCGACACAAATTAAAGCTCTATAAACAAATTACTATATAATAATTACAGATTAGCGTTATGCAATCCGCTTATTAACAAATAATTTAAATTAAACCACAAGAGTCTAAAAGTATGTTGACTCATACACGTTTTAACGAAGTTATTTATAAATCTGGCACTCTAAGATATATATTTAATTCAAATCTAAATATACAGGATGTTTTAAACTAAGCTGTTTCTAGGGTAGAGAGGGGAAACAAAGATGACATGATTGAGAACGCACCCCCATCAACCCCCTATGCCCCACCTAAAAAAATTTAAATGGCCTTCTTTCCAATGGTCATAGTTGTTGATATTTCTTTTCGTTCACGAGTAAAATTCTATTGTAAGTTTAAAAATTGATACTCTGTATAAATAATTCAGTTTAAGCGTTAAGTTTCACTCAATGGTTTAATCTTAAATTTTAAAATCAAAATTTATGTTTTCGAAAAACAACCTACACTTACCCAATAAAGTTTTTGACATTTTCGATGGGTTCTTTGTGGACTATACCGAACGATTTCTGAAATTTACTGAATTAAATGTAAACACGATTTTTATAATATAAACCGTTTAGTAGAATGTTGGCAAATCTTTTATGAAGCTTTGTCGGGAAACTGGATCGATTCCAAATTAGACAAGTACATTTTATCCATAAATTAAAAAAAAAACATATTTATTCATGTCAGCATTGATTAAAACGTTCATATTATTCCCGTGCAAGTGATACAAATGGAAATAAAAATAAGGTATATGTATATCTACCAGTTATTGATAGATAGTCCACATTTACATATATGTAATTATGTGTAAAAACTAATGAGGGACAAACTATGTTATTTATTAAAAGGCATGACTTAAAACCACAACCAGAATGACATATGAAACGACTCACCTATTCACTTTTTGTTTTCTCTAAGATATAATTATTAATGTTTTATATAATATTCAATTAAAAAAAAATAGCCCTTTATATTTGAATTATAATTATAATAGAGGTTAGAAAAAAATTAATATTGCCATTGTGGACTCAAGTAAGTTTACACAGCTTATCAAATTTATAAAGAAATCACTTCAGTTTTACAAGTGCCAAGATAATTATCAATTTCCTCAAGTACTTCCTTCTATTATAGTAAATATAGTAAATAACCAGTGTAAAAGTAAATAGATTTCATTTTTTACATTCATCTACGCATAATTAGAGTTTAAATCTTTTTCTATGTGAAATTATAAGAGAAAAATGTTTTGTATTTGGTTCATAGACTGCAAATCATTCCTAGTCTTTTCACTTGGAGTTACAGTGTTAAATAGATTATAGTAATAAGAGGCATAGAGTAACAAAGTGAAATCTGTTGCAATTATTGTTAGCAATTGTGAAAATCTTTCCAGTATTGCTGGCAGTCAACCTGGACATTATTCAATCCAATAGATACATTTATTTTACCCCCCATTACATGTTCATGGTCTGCAGCTTCTTTAGTGCCAAGAAAAAAAGTGAAAAAATCAACTTTTCCATCGAGTTTTTTTCATTGGACCTCCTTGGTTCCTTCTTTGAATACTTTTTCCATGGCTTTTTTATTTTCTTTGAGCATGATCTCAAAACTCTAGGTATGTTTACGACTGCTTAATTTATTTCTACACCAATATTATTATTTAGAAAGTTATATAATGAGTGAATCTCACACCAGATTGAAAATGAATTTGTTATTACCCAGGAATGGCCAATAACTAATTGGTAAATCAACAAAAAATTCAAGGATCCTAAAAATAAACAACATCCTTGATCCATTACCTGAGATTTGTATCAATACAATAACTAATATTCAAGTAAGCTCCAGCATCACATGATTTATATAACATAATTATACAAATAAACAGCAACACCAGGCCAGGTTATCATAATATTACTTTTCAAAAATAGAGTTGGTAATAAAATAAGAACCTCAAAATATCAATCACTTTTCTAAATGAAACTAACAGTTTCTAAAGAATTCCACTTTGATGAAAAAATATATATGAACATCCTAAATTATTTTTATAATTATTTCGATATTTAAAATATCATCAGAATGACGGAAGTTACATTCAATGTGATCTTGATGGCTAGACCAAATAGTGACCTATCTTTTGATTGACTTAATATGAATAGAAAAATGGATACGATATGACATAACAAATATTAAAGCTCAGGTATTATGAGCCCTATGGTGATATCTGGGATATCTTTTCCCGATTCAAGATCAGTATAACTGCAATGATATAGGAACCAAAGCAAAAACATATCTGCCGCTTGTTTAAAATGTATAAGAAAACAATTTGAGTAATAGATATTGATTGATGTTATTTAAAGATGTATAATAAATAATGTCCAATTGAATAACTTAACTGGTTATTTGACTACAAAAAAACTTATAACACTTATGTTGGGAATTCTACAATAATACCACATTTAGATTGAATAATTTCAAGTTGGTAAAAATTTTAAAGTTACCTTCATCTTTGGACATAACTGATTCATCCGGCGAAAGAAGATCGTCGTCTTGAGCTGCTGCAGCTTCGTCATATACCCTGGAAGTAGTTCTAGATTGACGTAGCCTTGTAAAATATTCTGAAGCATAAGAGATTACATCTCCAGGTTGCTCCAATAAGTAGCTAATTGTGAATTCCAGAAGAACTTCACGCAATTCATCTGGAACGTGTATACGAGGTCCTGCGTGTCCACGACTCATCTTATTTTTCGTTTACTACCGGTAATTTAAAAATTTCTGCACTCGCAATTTATCTAACTGGTAGAGTTGTATCAAGCAATTTCGAATATTTACAAAAAGTTTGAATATACCTACAGTAACTAAAGCTTAAGCACAATACTGGAATCAGCGTGAAATTTATTATTTCAGCCCGAAGAGCAACCTAAACGTAATTCTTCATTTTTAAAATAGCACTTCAAGAGTTTAATGTCAAATTTATTAGCACCATTCAGTTGTTTAAGTTTAATACGACAGTAAAGAAATTAACCCCCAGCCAGCACTTCACAAAAATGGAGGTTGTCGAAGTTAGAAGTTATTTCTTACTCTAACTATTCCTAAAAAAAACAACTCCAACTCTTTACTACCAATCTGTGCAAGTATTGTAGTTTATTTTATCATTTCGTTTAGAAGTAACTAGTAAAGAACACCCGTCAAGTACTCATATACTAGGTACAATCAATTATTAATGATCGACTGACACCGCACACCACACGGACTTGGAGTCTGACAAAAGTTAAATTGATAAAGCTTCAAAATGCTCCTCCCGTTTTTAGTCCAGTCAATAAACGATTATGTTCGTTTTATCTATCTACCTGCCTTTACCTTGATGTCAGTTGCCGTGATTGGTGCATGTATAAATAAACTATTGATGATAAGAGACATATTCACTGGGAAGCTTATGTAGAAATTCATAAATGTATATATTTGCTTGCTAGAAGATATCCACATAAGTTTATAAGAGCGTAACAGAATTATTTATTTTCGTGACTTTCCTAATTTTTTGAAATAACATTTTATTTTTTCATCGAACTATCAGCGTAATTTAAGAAACTTGCCCTTAGATTAAAGACTGGTGGTTGTATTGCTGTACAAAAGGAGGCTAAGTCTAAGGCATACAGAAATATAATCTATGGTCTAAGGCTTGGTTGAAAAAGAAGACACGTCGTTGTCATCAAGATATCAAGGACAAAGTCAAAACGAAATTATTTATTAAATAAATGATTATTGAATGTAACAGTGTATAATTAAAACTTATTAAAGCAGATCGGTAAGCATTTCATTGAATTTAATACCACAATCAAAGGTATTCTGAATTTTTATATTTTTAGGTTAGCTGAGAAGTGTGTGGCGGTAAATTTGAAATGTCCGAGCGCAAAAGTAAACTTGATCAAAAACAATTATTTAATAATTTAGCGAAAGATTTCCATGAATTAGTTAGTAATAAACAAACATTGCGTTCAGCTGTGGACACTTTCTTGAACAATGTTATAGATGAATTAACAATAGGAATAATATTTGATCTTCACAGGAAGTACAAGACTAATGCATATGCTTTAGACATAGACGACACAAGTGAAGATACAGATGCAGGGGACTTTGATATTTTCTCGGTAAAAATTGAGTAGTTAAATACTTTGGCTTTAGCTAGCATATCCTAGTGTATACCATTATAAAAATGACCTTTTTGTATGTAAAAATACTGCAATAATATTAGTAAAAAATATTATAATGATAGTGTATTTAGGAAAGTCTATGTTAATGGGCTCAAAAACATTTTAAAATCTGATGTAATATACTTTTTTTTCCAATAAATAGCACAACTCCAAGAAAAATCAAGACTGTGTTTGTCCTAATTGTGATCGTGCTGTAGCCGCTATAACATTTGCTCGGCACCTAGAAACTTGCATGGGTATGGGTAGACTGTCAAGAACTGCATCTAGAAGAGCTCTTAGCAATAATAAAGACAATTCCACATATGGAGGACTAGTTAGTGATGATGATGACGATGTAGATTGGGGAACTGCTGAACAACGAAAGAAAAAGAAGGATAAGAATGGAAGTAAAAATAAAAGAAGTAGGTTCCTTTCAAGGATTAAAATGCGTTTTAAATTGAATATTTTATTAATGGCAAACCTGTAAATGACAATAAACAAAATTGAAAGCTGATAATTTTATTTATTGAGAGTAAATCATAAATTGAACACATACATTTCTTCATGTTATGATTACCATTGAATTTTCTTTTTTCCAGGTACACCTAAAAAAAATTATGAAGCTATAGAGACTGTGGACTCTTTAAATGTGGATATAGAAGGGGAAGAAGAAGAATTAACAAATCTAAGGGATATATTAAGACTTCAGGACTATTCAAATAGTACTTCTCCCGCCGATTCAGCTTCCAGTTCAGGGTCAACTAAGAAAAAAGATAAATCAAAGAGCAAGAAGTCCAGCAAGCGAGAAAGAAGATCTCCTAGTCCTAATTCGGGATTGGAATAAACGTTGTTTAGTATTATTGGTTGTGATTATATTTAGATCTCTTAATAAATGTTTTTTCTCATACAATTGTCTGTTTTATTTATACAGGGTGATTGGGATTTCTATTAAGTGTGATCTTCAATTTTCCAAATATTAACATTAAATCTGACAACGCCACTTGCCAAGCTGTTCTTTTTCGGAATAAGACAGTTTATTCACTTATACAGTGCTATTCAAATGTCCCCTCCCCCCTCGTATCTTTTGAACGGCTACACTTACATTAATAAAATTTGGAGGGTGAAAATAAAGTGTTGTAAACTTCTTTACGAATGGTAACAGGTGACGTAATAGTAATAGATGACGTCAGAGTGCCACTCTGGCCAATAGTTTTAAATAGGACCTTATGGCAAGTGATATCTCGTTTGAAAGGCATTGACATTGGCTACATAGCCATATTAATTTTATTTGGGTTTAAACTAATTTTGACGGATAATTTAAATAAATACCAAAATTATTATTTCACATTTAAATATTGAAGATTTTTCAGTCCGCCTCTGGTTAGTTCTCAAAAAATTGACGTTTTTAATTTAATAGTAGGTATTTGTTGCTTTGCAAAGTTTTTCTAAATAGCTTAAATATTTAATTTTATTATTGTTTAACGAGACGTTCAAGAGCTTACACAGGCACTCAAGCCGACAAAATAGCAGCTATCTTAATAATTGATTGGTGAATCTAAAAAGAATCTACATGAAGCGGAACGTTTATTTCATGAGAGATACCCAGATCGCCCTATCTCGAGAACATATTTGAGGGAGCTTCTTCACAAGTTTGAAGCAACAGGTAGTGTTCAAGATGCCAAACGATCTGGTCGACCAACATTTAGTGATGATAAAAAAGTCGATATAGTTGCTGAAATGGTAGTAAACCCTACTTCCTCTTCAACTAAAGTTGCGTCTATCTGTGAAGTAAGTAAAAGTACAGTACAGAGAGTGTTGGCTAAAAATACATTTCATCCATACAAGTTAAAAATGGTGCACCACCTTTCGGATGACGACCCCGACAGAAGACTCGAATTCTGTGAATGTATGACAAATAAAATTAGTCAAAACCCACATTACACAAAAACAATTTGTTTTAGTGACGAAAGTACTTTTTGCCTCAATGGAAATGTGAATACACAAAATGTAAGGTATTGGGGTGACACAAATCCTTTCACGTTTCGTGAACAGCATACCAAATTTCCAGAAAAAGTAAATGTTTGGGCAAGTATTTTGGGAAACCACATATAGTTGGTCCTATCTTCCTAAATTCAAATTTAAGCGGCGAAGTGTATCTGAAGATGTTACAAAATGCAATTGAGCCGTTAATTCTTGAAATTCTGGAAGATAATGCAGATGAATTCGGCCATCTGGAAATAACATTTCAACAAGATGGTGCTCCTGCACATTATTTATTGTGCAGTAAGGCGTTACCTGGATGAAGAATATCGAGGTAGATGGATCGGCCGGCGAGGTACTTGAAATCCAAGGTTTATACTAAGGCACCAGATAGCATTGGTGTATTGAAAGAAAGAATTATTGAAGAATGCAATGCAATTTCAGCTGACACATCGAACGAGTACGACAAGAGTTTACTAATAGGATGTATTACTGTCAGGGAGTAGACGGGAGCACATTTCGAACACTTGCTATAAGAATCCATTGATGATATTTGATTAATTAAATTTAAAAAAACAATTTCAATAACTTTGGTATTTATTTAATTTCTCCGTTAAAATTAGTTTAAGCCCAAACAAAATTAAAATGGCTATGTAGCCAATGTCAATGCCTTTCAAACCAGATATCACTTGCCATAAGGTCCTATTTAAAACTATTGGCCAGAGTGGCACTGTGACGTCATCTATTACTATTACGTCACCTGTTACCATTCGTAGAGAAGTTTACAACACTTTATTTTCACCCTCCAAATTTTATAAATGTAAGTGTAGCCGTTCAAAAGATACGAGGGGGGAGGGGACTTTTGAATAGCACTGTATATATTATTACGACAGCCTTCAAAATGTGTAAAATAATAAGCATGTACCTATCAGGGTCATCCAACCAGTTATAGCATATATGTTTCGGTCGTATGGTGACCAAAAACTCGGCTATAGGGTGGTCCAAAAGACAAAGTTTCCTGGTAACCATGGAAGCTATTAATGAAACCCCAACAGCCGCGTTGGAAGTCTTGTTGAAATTAGCGCTACTTCATGTCTATTGTCTACAGACAAGAAGAAGCCAGATTAGTCAGTAAAAAATTGACCAGAGGGAGACAACGCGGCAAGATTGACCAACCTTGAGTATAGGTGATGGAATTCTACCAGACAAGATGCTTTCCAATTATAGCTTTGGGAAAAATTTTAAAACATGCAGAAAGGCATGAAAGGAAGGATCTCCTCAATTGATGCTTAAAATCAGAGGAATGCGAAGCCAAAGACAAGAGTCACTGTGCTCAGGCAAAAAATAACGATATTCCAGGTCATAGACTTATAATAGTCTATGTTCCAGGCAGAAGATTATGATGTTAATTTTGGCACAACATTCTGCCGCATTTCAGGTACCATATAATTACGGTTCCAGTGTTCTGTATGTATCGTTCGTACACGGAAGCTTGACTCCCTCCAGTGCCGGCGTATGTATGGTAGTCTGCAAATAGGCGTAATTAAATTTTATCCAGAAAATGGAGTTGAAGAAAAGAAGGGAGGGAATGGGAGGTATATTTATAATAGAAATATGGTTACCTTTGATAATATTTACATATTATAATATAGCCATCTCGTACTCTTCTTCAGATTTATTGATTGGATCCGTGGAATTTGGTTTAGGTACTTCTCTACTCATATACATTCCAGCTTTGCTTTATGTTTATACATTTATAATTATTAAAGGAAAGTTCACTTGTTAGATGGAAAAGTTTTCGTATTATCCCATAAAGATCGGAAATTAAATATTTTAAATCGCATAGGAGTTTCTACGGTTACATTGTTTACGATTTTCTCACCGCCTATCTCTTTAATTTTAGATGTAGCGCTAGGTTTATAATTATATTTGGTTTGAATTTCCATGTTGCTTTGTTTGATTGGTGGAGGTTTAAGCGATTGAATTCCTACACATCGGCAAGATGAATCGCCTTTTTGTATCATCTGTAAATTCATCTGTTGCGCTTCTCCAGCATTTTGAGCTATATTGTCAAATATATCTATATTTTGTTTAAAGATAGAAGGAGATAGACCGACAAGATCTATTGGTTTATCAACATATGTTGCTTCTGGTTCACTCGATATAATGCTTCTACTCTTGTCGATGTTTGTAAGCTTAACTTCTGAGACTACTTCTAAATTATCTTGAAATATATTATCTAATTCTTTAATTGCCGTTTTACTTTGAATCGTCTCATAATTGGTATCACTTTCTTGTTTTTCCCTCTTGCTTACTTCATCATCGGATAATAAATCGTCCATTTTGCCGTGTTTACACTCACAGTATTTACCATTTTCAACCTCTGGAAATTGATTTATGAATTTATCATGTAAATCACATTCGTTTACTGGACAAGGATCATCGCTGATAATTTCAATTTCTTCTGGTCGTTCCACATCTTTACAAACGTATGGTTTAATTTGCGATTCTTCTTCTCGTTTCGCTATAAGATTACCATAATCACAACAATCAGTTTTAATAGTTTCTTGTTGGCACACGCAATTTCCAGACATTGTTTGGAATAAATCTTTATGAACATCGCATTCACTGATACGACAGGGTACATTAACTTCAAGAAGTTCATCATTATGATCATCACCATCATCTTCAGTTTCTACATTATCTCCGCACATATCTTTACAAATGTAGGGCATGATTTGAGGCTCAGTTTTTATTGCTTCAAGATTGTTGTAATCAAATAATTCGAATGTGTTTACCTGTTTTTGCTGCGACGTCGCCCTTGTAATCATCCTCTCGTATATGTTACATTCACTTATACGACATGGAGTATCTTCCTCAAGAATACTACTATCTCCATCATCAATTTCGTCTTTACAAACAAATTTGCAAAGGTACGGTTTTATTTCTAATAATTCATCTTTTTTTGCTTTAATATTACCGTAGTCACAACATTCTTTTTTTTCTGTTTCATCTGGACAAGGACATTTTGTTAATGCCGATTTATCTTCATTTTTCTTACTAACACTATAAGAAACATTGTCTTGGACAACTTTTTCCTCTACATTATCATATATGTCTTCAATATTAAGTGTATTGGTTTGGGGCTCATCTCCTTTTCTTTCAATATTATCACCATTATCGTAATTTTCATCTACGCCAGCTAAGCTTACAGATATTTGTTCAATATTGTCTTTTTTGTTTGTACTCTGCCGTCTATAGCTTTGATCATTTCCGATTCCATTTGTTGAGAGTTTTTCTATGTTGCAAACTTCGTCAGTCTTTTGGTGTCTACTTGGACAAACAAATTCTACTGATCTTCTTGATTTTTGGTTTCCATCGCTATCCGCGTTTTCATAGAAGTCATCTTGTGAAATAGTAGGGGTTTTTATTTTACTTTTTTGAAGTTTATAATAACTGTTAGTGCTCATCATTTTACTTATATCTCGGCAAGCAGGTGATTTATAAACGATACTACTTGATTTTTTTTCAACTCCGTCCTGAACAGTATCGATTACTTCTGCTTGAATTTGAGGG
>CAJUYG010000040.1:275131-323463 GCA_910591675.1 Galerucella calmariensis | reverse complement strand
AAAAAAAAATATTGTGATTTTTTTTTTCTAATTTGGGAAATCGATAGACTGGTAAACTTTTTTTCATTTTAATCTACATACTTTAAGGTACTTATGAAAAAAAAAATCAGCCGTATTGCTAATTACTTGTAGTTGTTACCCCTATCATCTGGCCTATATATTAAAACAAAAAAACTGTATTGAAAACTCTCAAATAATCCAGTTTGCAAATTTAAAGTTTGCAGAGATGGGCTACTTACATACGGGTACGGAAGAACAAAAGAATTCACTGCAAGATGAATCTTTGACATTTACACATTCTTCATCTTCTGGACACATGAAACCATCACAAGGATCATCACATTTGCAGGTGTGACAACCGTCTTCGTCAAGTTTGAAGCCGTATTCGCAAACCTGAGCGCATTCCATTTGATCACATTCTTTTCCATTTTTATTTAAACTTCTACCCATAACTTCATATCGAGCTGAAATATTTACGAATTATTCAAACCACAATATTTTTTAAATACAAATGTAGGTACTTACCGTCTGTTATAGAACAATTTGTATTTTCACCCGGTCCCATTGACCCCTTAAGCTTCCTACCCAATCGATCTACACACCAACAAACCAATCCGTTTCGACTACATTGTTTTGCTTCAAATTGTCCATCGTTAGTGCATTGAGGTATGTAACCTCTTCCTGCTCTTTCACTTATCGCTAATACTTCGGACAGTGCACGTTGATGTAGACATTCTATGAAGAAAAATTTATACATTATTCATTTTCACTATTTTTTTATTCCAATAGTTATTTACTTAAATTAATTAGTTATTAGTATTGCCTAGTAGTAATTGAAATTTATTAAATAAACTGTGGTTTCCGTTGAAAACAATAGTCAATTAATCTTTGAAAGAAAAACTTCAGGAAATATAAAACTATTTCAACAATAAGTTTAGTTGTTTGTTTAATATTGTGAATTGGTAATTTATCGGGTTAAAGTGATGATAATTAATTATTAACATATAATTGAAGGTATTTATTTTGTTATGTAACAAAACACACCTTGCTCTTTTAGGTTAGATTATCATTGTAAATGCAAGACTGTGACTTTTGCAAAATTGTAAATACCGTTCATCATTGTCAGTTAATTTATTGTCCTTTAAGGATGGAAAATGTCAAATGCCTGAAGAACCGTTTTTCGGATTATTGAAATTCCAATGTAATATCCAATAAAGGTTAAATCATTTATCATATTATACAGTATGATTATCAATTCTTACCAGTAATATTTGCTGGATGAATACAGGACAATCCACATTGTTCTGTATTACAACATTTTTGAACTGAAGGACATTCTAAATCATGACTACACATTTGTCCGCATGGGAGATTTTCTTCTAACTGCGCTGGACACGTTCCGGTTTTCTGAATTTTCAAGGAAGCTGGACAGCAAACACCATAATCGTTACCTAAAAATTATCATCTTCTTTTTATTCTTTAAACCAGATTTGATAGGATGGTGTATTTTTATACAGGTCGGTTCTCCAACCAATTTTGTTAAATAATTAAAAAAGTGAGTGCAAACCTGTTTGAACTAAACATTGATATAGTGGAGGACATTGTGGCTTTCCTGGATCATTACCACACAAAAATGGACGTACTGTTTCGCTAATACGAAGAGGATCTCCTACAGGACAAATATTATCCAAGCTTCTTCCCCGCTTACCTGGAATTTTTTAAAAATAATTATAAAACAGTAAAACTTTCCAATTTAATATGCAATATTCATTTTTTGGATTCTTCAGAAAATTCTAGATATAATTATAAGTGTTTTCAGATTTATTAGAAAAATTAACTATCTGGACTACGTTTGGGCCACTTAGTAGGCTTCTAATCCGAATAAAGTAATAAGTATACTAAGAGCGGCCTAACTATATTTCTCAATCAGTTGCATCTAATACGGTACTGCCGATGGCAGTTGAAGAAATTTGCAAAAGGTATTTCACCGCAGTTAAACCTAAACAAAGAAATCCATTATAGAAAATAAAGATGTCTTGACCGATATATTCACATAACCTTCTGAGGTTGGTATTTCGATGTGTTATAATTTAAGCGGTGAAAGTGAAGACTTTACAATCAGTGAGTATGGAAATATACAGGGTCGGCTTTTTACAACGCCTGAATAACAATAGAAATTATATTTTTTGTGTGACCCAGACTTAATATCGCATAATAATGGATAATTTATTAGTAAAGTTTGTTCAACCATACTCTGCCGCTACGTCATAATCTGTGACGTTTTCTGCTGTTTTACGTTTGTCTTATATTAGTTGAATGTAATTATTATTATTATAATTTCTTTAATATTTTTATAATTTAGTACGCTTTGCCTGACTGTTAGAAAAATGTCAAACTTTTTAGTCTGTCATCATTAGAATATAGTGTCAAGAAAAATTCCAAAAAAAATAAACTTTTGTTGGAATATATTTTGTGTACAAAGATTAGAATTAATGGAAAAATAAACTTTGAATGTCGTTTTATAAGACTATAAAGACTATAATTAGTTTTTTTTGGATTAATTCTAATCATTGTACACAAAATATATTCCAACAAAAGTTTACTTTTTTTGGAATTTTTCTTGACACTATATTCTAATAATGACAGACTAAAAAGTTTGACATTTTTCCAACAGTCAGGCAAAGCGTACTAAATTAAAAAAATATTAAAGAAAACCTATTTTCTTTACATACAATTAACCCCAAATTTATAATTAATGACATATTAGCGTTTTCGATTATTAACAACATTGGGATTGGCACATGACAAGTGGTTTTGAGGATCCTAAAAAATCGTGTTCGTTTTGCTTAAAAGTCGTGACGACTGAGGCGTCACGCACAAGTGCTTGAAGCCCAAATAAACGAAAGCAACAAAAGTTGGAGGTTCAATTTTGATTGGTTTACAAAATAACAAATAACAAATAACAAATGAAATTTACTTCGACATTAGTTCAAGAAACACGTTAATTACGTCATAATTCCGTCTCATCCATTTCTTGAATGAGAGATCAAGATGAACAATGTATGATGTGACGGCTAAGGATGGTTGAACAAACTCCATAGATTATTTTTTGTTTCAAAATTAATGAATACAAGGAAATATACACAGAGTCGGCCCTAGATATTAAAACCAATAGTTCTATTATAGAAGGGCTGCTCTCAGTGAAAATGTCTTACCAGAAAGTGGTAAAATGAAATTGGTCTGACTATAGGAGATTCGCAGATTCCAAAGAAACGAATATTACAGACTCACATGATAGTAGTACCAAAAATTCACACAGAAACCAGAGTAGATACAAAAAAAAGCAACAACTATGGACTAGGGAATTTTCTTTATCGGTAGCATTGTTTATGTAAACACCTGAGTCTAACTTCAAACGAAAGGCGGTATTAGAATCTTATTATGTCGGCTCTTAGAACAAATTATTATGCCGCGCTGCAAAGGAAAGATTTGTTTACCATTTTCCATCCGGGAATTTGGAGCGGCAAAGAAAACGAAAAATTATAAATTCCAAGTTTTTGAAAAAAGATATAGAGTCGGGACGTGCCACGTATCACGAGAATCGTTCACTCCGTCGTCTGACTGACAAGTCCACTGTCAGTTTTCGATATATATTCTGTCATCAGTCATTTTTGGTTGAGCGCGAATTTTAAACTAATGGCATTTTTATTCAAATAATTTTATCTTGGTAGGTAATTTCAAGAAGAAAATATGTTAAAGACCCTCTCCTGGGTATACAAAATTATGTTGTACTAGTTTTTGTTGAACTACTATCACTGGATTCTCAAAATATTTGAATATGTCCATTATTGACCTAGGTTCATAATAGTTATGGAGGCGAATAGGGGATTTTTCGGGAATACTCGAGCGTAGCAGTTGAAGATATGAGAGATACCTTAGACATAATAGAACAACTTTGGTAAGTATTAGCTCTATATGTAGTGACGCGCACCTAGGATAGACTATCAGGTTAATAAAAAAAATCGATAGTCTGAAATACTCGAGCGCGTCAGATTAAGATATTGGGGGTTGATTTTGGTCTTTTAAGACTAAATTTAACTAATCTGACGATAAGTCCTTGACGCCGCCGAGTTATAGGGTCGCGAACTTGTAAAAAAACGTTAATCCGGCATTCTCGAGCGCGATTTTTATTTTTTTTTATTTTGAAGAAAATAATCTAAAACTTACTAAAAATACTTACTAGTATTATTAACATACATAACGTACAGTTTCATTTATTTATATCATTCAATAGCCTGTTGATCCTCAAATCATTTTTTGGACGTACCGTAAGCAAAACATTTTTGTCAGATTAAGAAAATATGCTTTCAGGATACCGAGATAAACCTCCCCTATGAAAATCTGACGCGCTCGAGTATTTCAAAAGAACTTTTTTTTGCATTTTTAAAAATTTGTCGTAACTTATCTTCACGCCGAAATCGTCAGTTTTTTTAAAGGGAACTTTCTTGGGGCCTACTTAACACCCCTTCCGAAAATCTGATGGATTCTCGACTACTTTATATGCCCACCCCCCCACGCAAACCGGCAGATTAGTATATTAGTTTTTTTTAACATTTTTGAAAAACTATACACGCTAAAATGGTTTTTACCATACGAGCTTTTCTTTTCGAAATTACTTTATTTTTCGATTTTGATAGGTCTCGACGGCGCTCGAGAATGTCGCCATTTAGCGACCTCGCCTCCCTAACTATAATAGAAAATTTTTTTGACCGCACTAATAGAGAAATTCAACTTCTCAGTAGGCTAGAAGAAGCAATAATTGTCAACTACACAGCCAGTAGTGGAAAAAACAAACCTAATAATTTTATTATCAAACCTTGCTACAAAAAGTGAAAATAATCTTCTTGTATAATAGAAAGTACCGAAGGAATTCTTGTATATAATTACACCAAACCCGAAAATAAATCGTGAACCAATCAAGTGGATTATTGTGTTTGTTTTGTCGTGATGTTTTATGCGTGGTATTACCTATAATTCTATTAAAACAATGTTCCTTTTGTTCATTTATGTAATCCACTCCTCAATTCCTGATCGCTGAGTTGATAATAATGATATTGAAAGTAGCTTCGGAACATCTCTTGACTGTAAATAGCAAATACTAAAGGTGTGTTCAAATCACGCCGTTACATTACAACTGACTTGTGCCTTGGGAAACTGAAATCTCGATGTGTATTTCGTCTTTCAGTTCATTTGCCTTCTTGTTTAGTAAAGTTCACGGTCTTATAGATAATATCGTCTTTCGTAATAATTTGTGTGAATTATAACTGAATGCTGCTAAATTTTATTGTAATTTCACAAAATGTAATCGTGATGGAATCGTATTACCTATTTGTGTTAATTTCAATATATGGGATGGTAATGGTATGATTTTGTGTAATTTCTACCTTGACATTAAAATTAATCGACTGTATATGTTACAATGGAAAAGCGCATCCTGATATTTCTTAACGTAATAAAATGTGATGTTTTGCATAAATAATTCTTTATTGTACAATGTTAAAAAGAAAACGAGAACATTGTTAAAATAGATCGTATCAACTCGATTAGATTTTATTGCAAAGTATTGCGTGATTTTTTTCAAGCTTAGTTTTACAAGTTAAAGGATTGCCAAGGGTGCGGTGGGTGTATAAGTGCAAAAGAGGTGAAAAAAGTATGGGAAAATATCACAAGTTTCAAGAAGCGGAAGATCTGAAAATCAACTGAAAAATATGGAATTATAGGGCAGAAAGCTGCCACAAAATAAATGTAGCCCAGATATTTTAATCTTCTCACTTTCGGGGACCCCTGTATACAAAATATCAAAGATACGCTTTCGCTGATTTTTTAATATATTTATTAATAAATTGGGATGTTGTCTCCAGAATTTCAGCTCAAAAGTCTTATTTTTATGGCCACTACGATTTTTTGACTTATAGCGTGTTTTTTTTGAAAATCCGTACCCTTCACTTTCGGATACCCTTGTATACACAATATCGTAGATACGTTTCCGTTTATTTTTTCCATATTTTTTAATGAATTGTGGAGGTGTCTAATATTTCAGCTAAAAATTATCATTATTCTGGCCACTACGATTTTTTTACTTATCGCCTGTTTTTTTTGAAAATCCATACCCTTCACTTTCGGATACCCTTGTATACACAATAGCGTAGATACGTTTTTGCTGATTTTTTTCCATATCTGTCTATGAATTGTGAAGGTGTCTCTGGAATTTCTGCTCAAAATTCTTATTATTCTGGCCACTACGATTTTTTACCTACCTCGTGTTTCTTTTTGAAAATCCATACCCTTCACTTTCGGATACCCTTGTATACACAATAGCGTAGATACGTTTTTGCTGATTTTTTTCCATATCTGTCTATAAATTGTGAAGATGTTTCTGGAATTTGAGCTCAAAATACTTATTATTATGGATTTTTTGACTTATCGCGTGTTTTTTTTTTGAAAATCCGTACCTCTCAATTTCGGATACCCTTGTATACACAATTTCGTAGATACGTTTTCGCTGATTTTTTTCCATATGTGTCTACGAATTGTGAAGGCGTTTCTTAAATTTCAGCTAAAAGTTTCTATTATTATGGCCACCACAATTTTTTGACATAGCGCGTGTACTTGCGATTATAACTTAACCGCACTTTTTGTATTTTCCCAATCAGAAATAAAAAATTTTCTCAAAAGTTGTTCCTACAATTAATATTCGACGGAAAAAGACAAAATGGGCAATTAAAAAGAAGTTGGAGGTGGTGGTGAAAGGAAGGTAAAAGTAAAATTCACTTTCTGTGATTGTATTAGATTATTGGAAATTTTTTTTTAATTTCCTTTAAAAAATGTGAAACTTAAAACTAGTTAAGTTTGTCCTAGTTTCTTCAAACCGTCGATTTATTAATAATCATTAAAAAACTTATTTTTGATAATAATATTTTATTAACAATTCAAGCGTTTTAGATAAAATACACTTACATGTTGGTACTGGAGGACATGGGGGATCTGCACAAGCAAGTTCTTCGAGATGACATTCAAGAGCTTTTGGACATTTTATACCATCGCATGGATCTCTGCATCGACATAGTGGGCACCCATCAGCAGATAAAGAAAACCCATGGGGGCAGAACATCCTGCATGTGTGATCTGCGCATGGCTTTGGTGCTGGAACAAAAAGAACTGATCAGTCATCATAATATATTTACTGTATAATGCACTATTGTTCTTTTTGGATGCAATTTTACCAAAAAATTATCCAGTTTTGTAAAAATAAGCAATCTAAAGTTCCTAAGGAGTGAGCTTCCATTAGTCAATGATTCAATTTAAATATTTGTGTTGTAGCAAACTGTGATTAAAAAAGAATCATAAAAGGCTCTGTGTTGATCAGTATCCTCTCGTATATAAAGTTTATTTTGAAACTATTGAATGTGAAGTAAACTATTCACTTAGAAAAGGCATTTTTTACGCAGTACAATGCCAACTGGTTATTCATAAGTTTCTATATATTTTTTGTTTACTTATATCTAGGTATGAATGTCAAGTTTCATTCCAACGTTCTGCCACAACATACTTGAGATCATTATTAATTATTACCACTAAAATTATAGCACAATTTTTCGAGAGTCGTATTCGTAAAGTAGGGCAAAACATTCAAGTTGCAAAAAATGATAATTAACTTTAAATATATTATCAAGGCGCGTCCACACTATGCGGCTGTTTGCCAATTGCCAAAGCCGATACGATGTAGACGAGATGTAGTCGGTCTGCTTCACAGGAAGCTAATAAGAACGGAGAGTGAGGACGTGCCAACCATTGGCCTCTCGCTGCTTCAGGTGAGATTCAGATTATCTGCCAATTAGCACGTACTTTAAAATGAAGATAAGTACATTATTCTTAAATTTTCTGCATCAGTATACGTATTATTATACAAATTAGCAGCTCAAGGTTATCAGACCTGTGACTGATAATCATTAGCTCCTCCTATTTCGGAGGAATTTTCTCCCTTTCCTTACTTTTAGTTTCCCGAGGAGGAAAATTATTTTCTATGGGAGAATATCGCATTCTGTAACTAAGTAAAGGGATATTGATTTTCCCGAGATATATTTTGGGTTAGTTTAGCGTCCTATATGAATTTAGAGATTTAGAGGTTAATAAAAGTTGGCAGTGGAGTAAATATCACAGAGAAAGTGAATAAATTAAATGATGGCCAAAGATATGACACTCAATTGAACTCAAAACGTTCAAAGCACTGAAAAGAATAACATTTTAATACTTAACGTTGATTTGAACATAGAGTACGTTCTGCCATAAGAATCAGTTACTCAGGACAGACAGTTCTGATTTGATATAAGATATATTTGTTATTTTTCGCTTGATTATATCAATAGAGTAATTACTTTTATTGAAAATTGAACAGTAATCGACTACTTCTTGAATTAATGAGAACACTTTCTTCAAGCTCTCAAAAATGTATTCTTAAACGTATGGCACGTTCAAGTTGGTTAATTCCACTATATACAATCAAATGCGTAGAAAATAGTAAAACGCTGTAAAAGAAGAAGCGTATGTCCTGTTTAGGAATAATAATATTTCAACGGAATTCGAAGAAACGTGTCGAAACGAGTTAATTGACTTTAGTGAAAGTTAAGATCGTTTTTAAGTACTACGTCTGCATCTCATATATTTTCAACTAGAATCGTTCAAATTGAAGAAAAAACATACAAGGAAGATGCAGATAATAACGATCTATAAACTCGGTTTAATTTTGATGAACTGTCTCGATCAACAGTGGCGTATTAAGCTGGGCAGCCGCCTGAAGTATTATTTGAGGGAATTATTAGTCCCAAGATATTTCCGAATTTCCAACAAATAAAGGACAAAGTATAAAAATAATACATGCTGGATCTTAGACAGGTTGGGTATCTGTATCTGTAGAATAGGGAGGGTGAGTGTAGGCTCACAGCACTCATGCCACATGTGACCCATTGTACATCCTTCCGAGGAGTTGTCCTCCCAGGTCATCGTCCATCCTGTCCTTCCCAGGAAGGTGGACAGGTCACTGGGAGACATCTCCTTTATATCGGCAGGTTCACACATCCTGCATAGAGGTGTGTCCACTAGCCCCATAGTCTGGAGGTGTTTCCTTAGTTGACAGTGGCCAGTAAGAAATCTTATTGTTAAACGTAGGTTTTTCCTGGTCATCGCCAAATAATATTCCTTCGACGCCAGCTTCCCAGGGTCACCCAGAGTGATCCTGGCAGGACTGCATCCTTTGATTCCATCCCACACCCAAACAGGTTGGGTACCAAACGCTTTATTGTTGTCAGCGAAGAATATTAAAGATTCAAGCTTAGAATATCACCAAAATTCAACAGAAGAACTCTTCGAAGATTGGTTTGAAACTAATTTATTGGCAAATATACCGAAAAAAAGTATAATTGTGATGCACAATTCAACTTATAGCCGTCAGTTCAATAAAGTACGAAATAACAACATCAGTAAACGGGAAATTCAAAAGTATTTGTTGAAAAATTATCAGAAATTTTGAAGAATCGTACAAAAAACAAGTTTCAGGAGGGTTGTGTGTGTAGAGAACTGAATTATCTAGAACATCATGTTGACAGCAAGTATCCTTCATTAATGGTATATTAAAAAAATTGCTTATAGCATGAAGAATTTATGCAAAGCACTTAGATGAATGCAGACCGTATTGAAGAAGTCTCTTTACTAAGTAGAACATTTAATGCAAGCGGAATAAAACTGTTAATATAAAATGTCGACATATTTAGTTACAACATAATGCCGCAAGAATATTTATTTCAATGTAACAAAGAAAAATAATAGAAAAGCCACATGGGAACTAATATGTTTCCGGTATTGAAATGAATATGAAAAAATTAACGACCATTTTGATCCTTCGAGTTGAATTGTTAAAAAAACCAGCAGCAGTTCAATCACCCGTAAAATTCCACAAACGTGTCGAAGAGTTTCTTTGCAATAAGTGATCTAACGTATGACAACCGGACAAAAACATTTTTTTTAATAGTTTATTTTCTACAATTGTACATCCTCCCAAGGAGTTGTCCTCCTAGGTCATCGTGCATCGTGTCCTTCCCAGGAAGGTGGACAGGTCACTAGGAGACATCTCCTTTATATCGGCAGGTGTAGGCCAAGACTCCCCGAACACACTCTCTCTTATTGACGATGACTCCGGACACTCGCAGTTTCATCTTCCTGTTCACACATCCTGCATATAGGTGTGTCCACTAGCCCCATAGTATGGAGGTGTTTCCTTAGTTGACAGTGGCCCGTCAGAAATCCTACTGTTAAACGTAGGCTTTTCCTGGTCGCCAAATATTTCTTCGACGCCAGCTTCCCAGGGTCGCCAAGGGTGATCCTGGCAAGACTGCATCCTTTGGTTCCATCCCATATCTTAAGGGATTGAGCATGGGTGTAAACGTTTGGATAGCTCCGCAATTGTCGAAGTCATCAGGCCGTAGGTGTCACTGGGTCCTGAAATGTTTAGACCAGCCGCTTCCCAGGCAAATATCATTATCTTAACGATGTAGATTTTTTTAATGAAACAATTGTATGAAAATCAGTTTATATTATGATTCAACCATGATCAATTTCTTTCATTTGTATAAAAATGTGATAATAAATCATGCAATCAATAGATTAACATTAAACAAATTCTCCATTGAAGGCTCGGCTTATTCATATTCTCATTTACTTTCCGTATCCTTAGGTTTCAATACTTTGTATAATGATTGAAGAGGAGTATCATCCTCTTCATCACACCTTGAAAAAAATTTAATAAACTCGGTAATAGCTTTGTAAATCAACCTTGAAAATTATTCTATAAAATGTTATCGTTTCCTTTTTATAACTAGATAGGAAAGTGAGTATCTGCGGCTATAATTTCACTAATACAATTAAATAATATAGAAATGACTAACGTGTGACCCAAAACGCGACCTAGTTCCATGCATAATTTTTAGGTGTTAATGCCGCAAACAGGGTCAGTCGTCGAACCAAAATCCGTCTAGAGAATGTCTTAAGATAATTGATAGATGTCACGAAAAGTCTTAGTTAAATCGAGATATATACGAGGATGTATTGATATCTAGTTAGTCTAGACCAGTTCAATGCATAAACAAAATATTGCGTTACCATAGCAACGAAGAATAACTCATTAGAAGTGTCAGTGTGAAGTTGGACGTCAAAAAATTAAAACAGAACTTTCCTCCCAAGGGAGGAGAGGTAAACGCTGGTGGAATATTTTAGCTCTAAAACAGCATGGCGGTTGGAAATCAACCAATATCGCAGAAGGTTATGTAGAACAATCTTACACAAAAAAAAGAAAAATTTCTGATCAAATTATGGGAAGTAATGTAGAACCTGAACTTGATCAAAATCAGCCAAGCACTTCTAGAAGTTACCACCATTACAATGTGCTAAGCGAAAATATTTCAAATACTAAAGCTCCTGTTCAAACCCTATCTTCTTCCAATGGTGTTCATATAAGTGCTGCTCAAAACTGCACATTCAATATTAACATAAATAATTTTAAAATATAGTTAAACAATACTATGTACTTAATTGTATAACATATATTGATAAATTTGTTTAATAAATAATTCTTGTGTTCTTAATTATATTCGTTACCTATTTGTGCCGTAAATAAATTTTCAAAAAAAGGTGGGAAGGAGGAAAAATCATATGTATCACATGGGAGTAAAGTGCCTTTTCCTCCCTTGGATGTAAACTACATCCTGCGGGAGGAAAAGTGGCACTTTCCTCCCTAGTAATACAAATAGCTATTTTTGAAGGGTCTAGAAACGTTGCAGATTCGCTGTAATGAATGTATCCAATTAAGAGGAGAATATGTTAAGTAATAAAATATTTTGACATTGAAATTTTGTTTGGTTTTATAGTAGGCTAAGAATTTTTCAATATACATATGGGTAATCTCAATGATTTTTTAAAATTTTTTGGGTTATTAACCTCCCACTTTTACCGTACTTTATTCCATCGTTATCATTGGAAATAAAAATAAAAACTGAGCTGGACAATATCCAATCATTTAAAAATATATATATTTCACTTTAATTGACCGTGTAAAATTATTCATGCAGTTCATTAGATGCACTACTGTTTGAAGTACACTGTAGTAGTAATCCATGCAATGGAAACATTTTAATGTCGTGGCATCCTTGGGAAAACTAATTTTACTTTATGTAGATACTTGAGGCCTGTTAAAGGTTCTACTGTAGCAAATTAGCAGCTTTGAAATATTATTCAAGCGTTAAACATAGAAGATTAAGTTAATTTATAACGACAGGATGCCATTGATTAATGCAGAAAGCTTTGTTTTGCGAATGTATCCGAAAAATTGCGATCTGTGATTGGATTTACTCGAAAGTAAGCTTTCTGTTTGCTATAAACAGCTAATCAGATCGTTGTTGACAGTCTCTGCAATAAACCTGCAATCAAATAGATACCAGTACCACAGTATAGGAACAAACCAGTAGTATTACTATTATAAATTCCATTCATAAATTGCCAGAGCTTTTGATGACCTTGAACGGATCGCTTTACGATTCATTTTACTTTTCCATGGGCGTAGGTAGCATAAGTTTTAAAATGACTTGAACGTGTTAACTGTTTTTTCTTAAATATTGTATAACAGACACTGATGAGTGAATAAAACAATAGACTCATACAAAATATTAACTGGTTTACACACACACTACCCATTTTCTTCTTTTTAATCGTATCCATTGCAAAATAATGCTTATAAACTATAAAAATAATAATGTTTAATTCACCACTTGCACTTTGGTTGGATCGCATCACATCACTGGCTGCCGGATGAGATACTCATCCGAACGACGTTGTAGGTCACAGAGAGCTCGGGAGTGTGACGTCACGAGATAACATACTGGTTCGTTCCTATACTGTGCCAGTACAGCGCGCTGTAAAACTAACTCATTTGCCCTTCTTTCAATTAAGTTCTTTTACTTACCAGTACAATTAACGAGTGCTGCTGCTGGAGCTCTGGTTCCTGCTAATTCAAATCCAGCTTCGTCCACACACCAACAAGAGCTAACTATTTCATTATCACATTGTACAGGTTCAAATCCTCCAATTTTGTTACATCTGGGCATTCGTACGGATTTGGAATCCACACCAAGAGCCTTAGCTCTACGGGATGCTGCCATTCTCAGCGTTTGACAGCCTGAAAAATTTTATTACCAGAAATTTTTGTTACGTAAAATGTGTAAATTGAATAAGAAAAACCTCTCCCTGGTAAATTGTAATGGTAAGTACCTATAAAGTCTCTATAAAAACAAATATAATTAGTACTTGTATAGAATATTAATGTGATTGATGATTAATGCTGCCTGAAATATAATTATTGCAATATTGATATCGATATGTGAATTCCAAAATGGTGGGACCTTGGTCTAAATACAATGTGATTTGTTTCAAGATTTCAAGATGGAAATACTTATATGCCTAGAAAGAACTAAATAATATACCGATGTAATTCCTGGTAAAATAGAAACTTTGGTTTAATTTTAAACGTAATACGGAATAACAAACAAAACTGTGCGTAGACAAATAGAATACAAGTGAAATTGAAAGTTTATTACGAATTAGTATAGTGCATTCTAACACGTTTCTTATCGTTGTTACGCTTTTTAATTTCAATTTGCGTATTAAATAAAATTAACCACAATCAGATAATTTAAATAAAACGTTTACACCGGCCATACACGGTACGATCTATCGGAAAGGTCTACACGACCGGTTGACCTGAACAGGCATAACTACGCAGGTAGATCTCTCCGGTAGACCGTAGAGTGTATAATCCACATTACTCGAAATATTTACCACACTACATCTTTTTATCACTCACCCTCAGTGATGTCTAGATGGCGTAAATATTGAAAAAATATCCGTGGTCAGTATTTGTGTTAAGTTCCACTTACTTTTTATATTTATTTAATTGTTTCTTATTAGTTTATCCATCTAAATATTTACATATTTCGAATATAAAAACAAGACTATTATGTTTGAGAAAAGAAACTAATATGACATGCACTTTCTTAAAATTCATGTCATATTTAACATCACTATTTATATTCATAATTCTATATTTTGTATTCAAGTTCTTTCATAGTTGGGTAGCATCTCATTTTGGAACTCCTATATTTTGAAACGCCCTTGGAATTCCATTTAAAATGTAAAATTGTGAAAGACAACAATCGACAAAGGACTGCTTCGATGTGTCTTGAAAATAGAAAGAAAGTATGTACTATACAGAGAGATTCTAAAATGTAGTGTAATCTCGGTAAACCCAATGAAATCACCAAATACGTTGCACAATATTTCAAAGGGAAGCATTCAATAAATTTAGCATGGAATAATGTCATTTTCAAATTGAAATTATATTGAAAGTTTTGATCACACTCTCAAGCATATATTCCACGACACCTTCAGTGATAAACTTGTCAATCTACATACTGTGAGATCGGGCAAACTTGGCAATTCTTAATTGGTACGAAATTCAAAGGATGCTCGGGTCTGCAATTCATGCAAGAGGGGACAGGGGACAAGAGGTAACGTCACAAACTATTTTGACAAGAGCCCGGTGGTAAAATAATAAACAAAGCGTTTAGAGCACGTGGTACTTAATAGTGAGGTTATGATGATTTATAATCGTGTTTAAGAGTTTGAGTTTAGTTGGTTTTGCTTCAGTGTACTTTTGAAATTATTTTAATTGTTAAGCTTGAATATTTAATAATATATATGTAATATAGGTTAATAGTTGTTTGATAATTATTATTGATCGTGTTCATTGTTTATTGTTTTACCACAGGGGTATTGTCAACTGTCAACTGTCGTGGACATGCCCTATTCTTGTTGTAACATTGCTGCCAACCCAGCTAATAGTAGAAAGAAAATAGTAGACATTGATCTCAAAAAATTATTTATTGACCTATAAATATGAAGTTTATTATTATTTAAAAAGAAGATAGCGAAAGTGAGAGAAGGTCAAAGAAAAAAACTGGATAATAATTGTCGTTAGTATTGAGTATTATCCTATACAAGTAGAATTGTCTACTTACACAATCTATTATAATAGGGATATGTAATTCATTGTTCATTGCAAATATGTAAATTATTTGTTGAGCTCTCTTAACAATTGTTCATTACTGAATCATCAATGTGAACTAGAGTTGTGCTATATAAGTGAATGAAAAAATAAATTGACATGGATATATTGTATGATGGGATTAGATAAACTCGAGTTTAAACAATATGTATGATGAAAAAAATTAAATAACATTTCAAGGATATTATTGATGGAGTATTTTTAACGTAGAAATCATTGCGAATGGAATTTATATAAAAAAATATATTGATATGCACACCTGAATGAAATTACAATTTATTATTCCATGACTACATTTGAGGGAGAGAAAATGATCTTATGCAAAAAAAGCCGAGGCAGTCGATTTCTCGTCCCAAAATACCCCTTTAGACGAATTTTGAGGATTTTTTATGTCGAAAACATTTTTTTTGTCGAAAATTTTGAAGCAAGTGGTAGGTATGGAAATCTAAATATTAGCTGGTTTTGCTAACTTCCTTATTAAGGGGAATTATCGACTCAAAATACACAGGAATATGTAAAATTTTCCGCTGAATCGATTGGTCAAGACTAGAACGTTATATCTATTATATTAGTCGAGTTATGAGTATCTCTAGTTTTAAAAACTGGATTTTCGAAAATTTCTTCACTCTATTTGGATGAGAAACAATAATTTTATACAAAAACAAACTGTTGCAGTCAATTTCTTGTCCCAAAAGCCCCTCTAGGAGAATTTTGAGCATTTTTTATGTCGAAAACATTTTTTTTGTCTAAAATTCTGAAGCAAGGGATAGGTCTGGAAATATCTAATGTGAACTTCTTCCTGATAACTTCCTTACTGCTTGGAACTATGGACTCAAAATATACAGGAATATGTAAAATTTCCCGCTGAATCGATTGCCGAAGACTAGAACGCTCTATCTTTCCAATTAGTTGAGTTATCAGCATCTTTAGTTTTGAAAAGTGGATTTTGGAGGAGAAAAAATTATTCTATACAAAAAAAACTGAGGCTGCCGATTTCTTGTCTCAAAATACCCCTCGAGACGAATTTTAAGCATTTTTTATGTCGAAAACATTTGTTGTGTCGAAAATTTTAAAGCATCATATACTCATCTTCCCAATTACTCGAGTCATGAGTATCTTTTAAAATTAAGTTAAAAATTGATTGGTTTTGGTAAATATTTTTAGCATGTTTTAAATAGTTTGTTTTTCCAAATGATGATAAGCCATAATTACCTGTAAATAACTCTTTTGTGCAGACTTTCCCACACGGGCTTTTACAGCAAACTGCGTCAAGAGGGCAATCACCATCGTCGCTACAGGATTCAGCTTTAAATGGACATTCTGTCAGCATAGGGCATTTTGAGGTTAATTCAAGCTTTGAATCTAAAACAAAAAAATACCGAATGTTCGAAATTGTACCAAAATTGAAAGATCACAAACTTCTGCTTATAATGATGTAAATGCTAATTGGATTTTCGAAAAGTATAACCAATAACAATTATTATTATAAGGGATATTTCATAAAAACTTGCGAATTAATTTCTGGTGGAATGATTCGACTACTTGCCGTCGGGTTAAGAGATACCTGAGAAGGTGTATTTAATTGAACTAAAATAAGAGGTAAAATGCACGGCAACTGCTTCCTGGTAGACCACTGTGATTTGTTTGATGACTCAGTGACCCAGTGAGAGCCGGCAAGAGCTCGTTTTGCGAGTATCCTCTCTTACGTTCTGACACACTATCGCCATTAACGGTATGCAATTATACCAGTGGTGCACCACCAAAGATTGTCACCATCAAATCTAGGTTCTTTATCCAATTATTTCAATTCAATCGGAGCTGTTCTTCACAAAATTTCATGTCATTTGAATTATTTTTACGTGAGATATAAGTAAAGAGATCTGGACAAATTCAATTTCAATCTTCAAACAGTATCTCCATTTTCCAAAATCGTATTATTTCATATCTAATTTAGATTTTTCTTTTAATTCTAACCTCAAATTAATCTTATTTTTATATGCAATAGTATATTGCACCGAGGTGGGAAGAGTTTCATTACTGTGGAGAGATTAGTTAGCTATTATCTCGAGACAGAAAGGAAACTTCCTACCGAGGTTTGTATACTATTTCATTTACAACCATCATATCCTGATCAAAATTAATAATTCACATTCACATTATTTCAGAGGGTGGCAAGTGAGAGCGGGAGGTAAGGGCGGGAAGTAGAGGTGTGTAATATGACACATTCTAACCTTCAATGACGTCAGTAATTAGCTAAATGGCACTCTAGTACTAGCCCCGATATAAGAAGTTGTCTATTCAAGGCTAATAGGGCTTGTCTACTATCAGTACAGATTGCTATGTTTTTGCCAGAAATTCCTTTTCTGGTTAGTTCTTTTATTTTAACTTAATATGTAATCCTACCTAATCTAACTTTTGCTTACCGCAAACCCATAAAAATTCCTTTCACAACAATTAACGTGCAAATATACATAATTATACTATAAACAACCACCCTCTCTTTTTAACAACAAATAATACTATTTACAACTTAATAATGCAGTTAAACATATAAATTTTCAATCAAGCAACTTCCGATAATGAACTTTACTGAAACGTAATTAATAATTACAAATTTTAATCGTAATTAAAAGAGTATGAAATTATTAATCAAATAATAACGATAGGTATAAAATGAGAATTGATGAACCTATATTTCCTTGCACTCGGTTACGCTTTCTAAGTTTCATATCAATTTAATACGGAGTACGAAGTATCTCCTTATGTAAGAAATAAAAAATTATAGTCGAGTGGTACTACTTCGTATTGGAGTTTTTATATGAATAAGTGGATTAAATGTGTAACGAGATGCATGGTTGATGATATTAGGTCTTGCATATAAGGAGATGTACATACATTTGTTTATTGCAAAACACGGAGAAATCTTCTCAATAACGTAATTTTCGAACGTTTATTTAATTTTTATAAAGTAATGTATTCAACACCTTATAACATACTTATTTACAAATAGCCATTTAAATCTGGAATTTGGAAATCAGTGAATTAAAGCGAGAACATTTTTTCCTAAAATAGTTCCCAGTACTAGCCCTGATATAACACGTTGTCTGTTCAAGGCTAATAGAGCTTGTCTACTATCAGTGCAGATTGTTATGTTTTTGCCAGAAATTCCTTTTCTGGTTAGTTCTTTTGTGGCAATTGAGATACCAGCCAATTCTGTTTGAACCACGCTGGTATTGTTTCCCATTCCCCATTAAATATTTAGGCTTAGTGCTCTGAAGTAAACTCCACATCCTGAGCCTTCTTTCATTTTTGAGCCATCTGTATATATCCTTTTATATATATATTGGGGTGTCTATTCCTGCGTGTCCTGGAATCCACAGAAAGCTGACATTGTTCATTGAGTTTCCCAATGCATTCCCATAACATTTAAGAACTGATTTGGCAAGAACTAAGTCTGTGATGGTGGCTTGTCAAGAGGAGGAAAAAAGCTACTGAAACACTGTGTTCTTTTATAATAAGGTGTCCTAGCAGGGACACTTCTGCCTTAAAGGACATCTCAAAAAGATCAATGTAGTAAAGAAAAATTAATGTAGATTCTATGGAATTTAAGAAGAAACCTCTATTCATATTTTTTCTAGATGCATGTCATCATTGAATCCCAGGGAATAGCCAGTGAAACATATTGTTTGGTTGATGAAGCTGCAAGCTGTAAGATACAGCTATAGTTTTCACAGTGATTGGTGGAAAGTACATGATACAGACCAATTTACAGAAATACGGTATTAATTCTTATAATTTTAAATAAGTTAGAGGCTTTAAGCATTTCATGTACATTATTTTGATCTTTTACACCATATAATGTAAATTAATATCTTAGAAGTAGCCACAAAAAAATTACGGACGCTCTAGAACTAAATTCAAGAGCCTCGCTTCGCTTGATGCAATCGCCAACTCTTCCCAGGCACCGAGTAAATTGTGGTGACGATTGACGACTGTGTTTTCTTTCTGGGTGTTGTTGGAAAGTTATAATTGCGTTCGAAATAGGGTATTTTATACTTTCTGTAAAGAAAGTGATAATTGTGATAATTAGAACTTTGAATATCTTACCTTTTTTGGCTTCAGCACTCCATACAATTCCTAACGACAAGATAAATCCAAATACAAGCTTCCACCTAATAATCATCTTTAGAGCATCTGTAAAAAATAAATTGAACATATAAATATAGATTTAACCTTTCAAAATAAAAAACAATGTCAAAATTACGTTATATATTTTTATTCATGTATCTCTATTTAATAATTTTTTTTGCAAAATTATTGAAATAAAAATTTACAGTAAACATGATTCTTCTTCTTCTGCTTTGTTGCATTTGTCAACCAATATTTATAATAAAAGGTAGAACGTGTCACGGGACACACGGTAGGAACTTTAGTTCCTTTTAAGCAAAAATTATGTAATACATCATATTTATTACCATAATTCACTGAATAAAATATTTGTGAAATTGATATGGTTCATCCTCAACTCGTATTCAAATGGTCTATTAATTTTGACCAAGAAAAATTTACCGTAAACAATATCCACTTCATGCGAGAAATGATATTTTTTACATCAATGATGGTACGGGAAAAATAAATTTTTATTATGAGAAACAACAGTAAAATATATAATGGCTTATGAATTTTGAACAATAGTTTCTAAAAAAAGGTCAGATTTAAAATAAACAGTTCCGTTATCTCATCGTTAAGCTTAAATATGACTTTTTTTATTACAAACAGATAAAATAATTATGGGAATCGCTTGTCATACAAACCATCAAAATGCATCGGAAGCTCCGCAAACCAGCCAGGCATTAGGAAATTAGTACTGTATTTATTTCAGGCGAAGGTATTATGCAATCTCGGCAGCCAGAGAAAACAAAAAGAGAGCTGGCGAAGACAAGCAGATCCATAATATATGACGAGCGATGCTAAAGGCATTTTCGAGCCAGATAAAGACGTCCTTGGTACCAGATCACCAGGGAATCAATGAAAAAGCTAACGAACTTGCACAAATACAGTCTAAGCTAGGACAGGTTCATAGTATACTTAGTACAAGAATCTGTAAAGAGTTGTATCAAAGAGCAGTATACAAATTAGTGGGAAAACAATTATCAGCTGATAATTATAAAAGGTACTATGACTGAACTATGTAGCAAACACCCAGCTAAGAACATATGTACCTACAATACAAACAGGCGCAGGAGAGAATTATGCTGAGCCTATCGGCGAAGACTGTGTCAGAAGAGCTAAAAAGAAACATGGATACATAATACAAATGTTCTAACCAAGACTGAAGACCCAAATACTGGAAAAGGAAAGAGGATGAAGTCTTAATGGCATTGTAAACTTATGACGTCAATACTAACATTGTTTATAAGTAAAGTTGGATCAATTTGTCTCGAAAATCGATAAGAATTACTAACCTTTTAGCCTTGTGAGCACTATAAGGTAAATCTGGAAGTGAGAAAGCAGGTAAATTTTGATAATAAAGCACTACTTGCTCAACATTATCATTTATTATCAATTTCAGTGAAGTACTGTCAAATAAAATCTGCTAAATGATAATAAAATTACAAGAAATTAGTTATAAAAGTGTAGCAACTGTCAGAAAGCTACAGAGGCCATCCAACACCTAGCACCGGGGTGTATTTAAGTGAGCAGAGTATTTATTGAACTGGTTTATAGCCTTATTGGTGCTTTGTGATGTATCAAATAGAGTGAATTCTATTGTAGACATTCTAATTTCGCTCCTTAAGATATGAAGATACTGCAATGACTCCAAATACTTTAAAGAGGTAGTGGTTTTCAAGCAAGTAAGCATTACTAGACATTATCTTGAATATAATAAAAAATTGATGGGTGAAGATTCATTGCACTTGACAGGAAACATAAAACGACTAAGAAATAAAAATAGAAAAGCTACTTCATCGCTAAGTACGTTCTGAATTTTATTGTTAAATGATTATTAACAGCTATTTAATATAAAAATAGTATGATATTAGTGATACCTAATCAATGCTGTTGTGTTAAAATTAACGATCAGTATTCTATCGACAAATTATGATTAACGATGGAATAGCAATCAGCCAATGTCTAAAAATGTAATAAGTCATTAACCATCACTTTCACTTATCTAGTTGTAGCAGTAAAATCGACTTTGTATGAAGATTGTATCAAATTAAGTTAAATTGCTGTGGTTTTGGTATCAATATATTTTTAGCATCTTCTTACATAAATCATGTTGTAATATTTAAGACAGATTCCATTAAAATGTCGATCAAATTTTGACGATTTGTGCGAGAATAGGGATTTCATTTCAAAATGTATGGACAAATCGTGAACTGTTAAAGATATAGAAAGTAGCTTAATTAGGATACAGACTTAGTGCTTTGAAGATTATTAAAATCTGACGTAAACAAGCTATGAACTATGTTGTTCATTGAAAAAAACTGGATTATCATGAAATTAAAAAAGATTTGAAACCAAGGATCGCTTCAAATCTGGCAAAGAGAACTATCTTGAACCAAGGTTTTTTCAAAAGATCTTGAAACTTCAAGCAGAATCCTTGTACTTTCATCTGAGCAGAATGAAAACACTGAGTATGTGGCTGCTGAGCGAGACAGACTACAGACCCGAGGTGCTGCGTTTATCAACTTTTTTTTTGAAAATTGAGCTTAAAAGGACGACATAGTTTGGATTGAGACACAGTAGACGCAGTATTAATGACGTTCTTAGAAACTTTAATAATGTTGCTCAGTTTTCCTAATTATTTTATATTCAGTCCCAAGATGTTTTGGCTAGTATATGTCTCGAAAACTATTTGAACTACAATATTGAAATATGGCAGTTATAAACTGTAGGTAGTATTACACATTTTAAGCAATCAGCTACTCTGCTAAAATGTCACATTTCGGGTCACGTGGTATCATTTTTAGAAATGCTAATGAGACAACCTCTATATTGTTCCACAGCTCTAAAGGTCTCTCTGATACTAATTCGGCGATACCTATTATTTTTGAGTTAGGTACTTAGGAACGACAAACTCATTTACCAATCTGTTACACCAGAAAGTATTGAACAGCGTGCACAAGAAATTCACCCAGTATATTTGAATGTTGCATTGATGAAGTAAAAGTGTTATTGTATTCTTGTTTTTTAGCTCTCTTTGTTTTTCAAATGAAGAACTTTATAAAAATTATTTTGTCGTTTCTAAGTACCTAACACAAGAAAATAGGTATCGCCGAATTAGTATAAGAGAGGCCTTTAGAGCAGTGGAACAATATACAGGTTGTCTCATTAAAATTTCTGAAAATTATACCACGTGACCCGATTGCCTAAAATGTGTAATACTAAGTACGGTTTATAACTGCCAAATTTCAATATTGTAGTTAAAATAGTACTCGAGATATATACTGGCCAAAACCTCGTGGGACACCCTGTATATTGTGAAATTATTTTAAAATTTATGGAGCCCATAATCATAAGACTTATTTTTATATTAGTTAAAATAAAAAATGTCACAACTTAATAATTGAATCTAATCTTCTATTTATGGTTCCTTAACATCCTTATCATTTTGTAATATTTAGAATTCTTCAATCGATATTTAATTTGTAGCTCAATTCAAAAAGACATATCACAATCTATTTATGGTAATAAATAATAATTAATCAGAAAGAATTAAAACGTTTTAACCCATATTTGAAATAATTTAAATAATTAGCCTATTCGAAAATCCATATAAAGTTAATTAGTAGATGTATAGAAATAGAAATATGCGTTAGTTAATTTAATTTGGATTTAAATAGAGTAATTGCTGTCATCATACAAAAAATAAGTAGTTAATGGAAGCTAATTAAAAAAGAACCGAAATAATAAAAAAAAGGTAGAACGTACGTGTCGCGGGACACACGGTAGGAACTTTAGTTCCCTTTAAGCAATAATCAAATTCAAATCAATGGTTCGATAAAACTCAAAGTCCAAACCACAGAAATTTTTTAATTTAAATCCCTCAAAGGACACTTATGATGGTACTAGTTTCGGTACAATATTAACATCATCAGGCTACAATATAAAGAAATGGTACCCCCCTTTTGGCATAGGACAGTAGGCCAGCAGTTTAATATTACCTTCAATAACTTAGTTTCTCTAATTCCAATGTTCTTCCCTTTTCTTTTCTCTCCTTACCACTTTAAGTAAAATTTAAAATTATTTGACATAAGAATGTTTTGGCATACTGATAATTTTAACGTTTTTGGCAACAACCTATTGATCTTTGGATTATATGTTTCATGAAGGTAACTAGATTTTATTTTATTTCATCATTTTGACTACCTACTAATATAATTTGTATTATCAAACTTGTAATTTGAAATATTTTCATGTCCTTTTGTAATTTGTATTTCAACAATTTTTAATTGTTACGTTAACCATGGTAATATTCTCATTTTGTATTATTAATTATATGATCATCCTTCATATTAATTTTATATCTATTACTCTGGTTCAAATAATTTTAACAAAATTTTATAAGATCTTCATGTATTAAGTGTACCATTTCTTTATATTGTAGCCTGATGATGGTAATATTGTACCGAAACTGGTAGCATCATAAGTGTCCTTTGAGGGACTTTAATTATAAATTTTCTGTGGTTTGGACTTTGAGTTTCATTGAACCATTGGTTTGGATTTCATACAACCACATTTGAGATATGGATGAGCTCTTGGAGTTGATAAACAAATTTTTTGAATCAATAAATATATACACATATTAATATAAGAATTTATTTTACTCTGGATGAAACTTCATTTAACAAAAATATACAGTAGTATTAATTATAAAAATCTTATTATTATTACAATACAATATATGTATGCTGACTATCAACATTTTGCGCTGAGTGACTATCTCTGAGATTGAGGAGAGAGCGCGAACAAGGCACTTAACGTAACAACGTAACGTAACGGTCAGATCTTTTGCGTCGCGACCCCTCTCGCTCCAAGTAACGTAACGGTCAGATTTTCCCCTCGCTCCAACCTAACATAAGGAACTAAAGTTCCAAAAATTGATTGTTCTAACCCTTATTTTATTGTAACATTAGATATACTGGCCTATTAAATCCCAACTTTTCTTCAAAAATCTTTTGGACGCAGTGTACACTGCAAAAATTTGATTACAAACTAATTATTTTTGGTACACTTGGTTCTTATTTTAAATTTTGATCGTAAATATATATTTACAGTTATAACTTTGCATACATAGCATAGTCACCTCCAAAAATGCAAATACAAACGAATATTTTGGATAAAGCAATTTATAGATTTACCAACTTTCTGTTGTGTTTAGTAATGGGGTGTGAATACAAACTATATAATATTTTTTTCACTCAACGCTTCAATTGCATTTAAAGGTTCTTATTGGTATTGCAAAGTAAACTACTTAATTTTGGAACTGGTTTTTCGATTTGTAACTGAAATTCAACTTCCAACGAAATTATATTTAGTTGTTTATAACCTTGAGTTATGTTTTTGGAATTTAAATTTTCTATTAGATAATTCCATGAATACGTCAAAAATTGTGCAAATTTGTGATTTTTAATAACGAAGAAGTAGGAAAAGATATTTTGAAAATATGTACGAAACATCTTAGTTAACATATAAATATTTGTGGGATAACCTACTTTTATTTGTTATATCAATTTTCACTATTAGTTATTGTAATAATATTCTGTAATAATGCGGTCGATAAATAAATCCATTTTTGTTTACAAAATTGACGGCCGTATTTCAAAATAATAAAATAATATTTAAGACTACACCGCATTATTTAAATTTAATTTAGAAACTGCAGAGTGCTTGTAAAAGTCAACTTAATAGAAAGTTTAATGACATTTATATCAATCAAATTCTTCGTATTTCTTGATATTGTAGTGAGTATAAACATACATAATAATTCAAGGAGCAAAATGTTTTTTAAATAAACTAATATAGTCAAAAGCGCTCTTATCGTGCGGGTTCAAAGGTCACTAACCATATGTATCAAATCAGAAGACACAGAGGTTACCAAAATGTGAGATTACAAATATACCCGGAGAAAATAATGATGGTTGATGTTTTCTGCACACTGGTTGACGAATTTCCACTTTTTCATTCATTCTCGAAGTAATCTATCAGATTAAGTTCAATTTTTTTTGTTTTAGGATGCAAAATACCGGAAAATTGCTTCTTATTATTAATATTGTAACTTTGAATTGTCAAAGCGACATAACTGACATTTAAATCAAAACTACGCTGGTGAAAGACTTTTTAGAATTGCTGAAAGCTAAATACATTTCCCGTCGAAATTGCATAAGTCTGTCTTATTCAACTTACGGATTTTATTTGGAGGTTATAATTAAACGCAATAAAAGAAAACAAAAACGGTGAATATGTCTTTGTTGAATCGTATGACCCGCATGATAAGACTGCATTATTTGACTACACTATTCATTTAACTTAATGTACAGTTGGCAGAAGCAAACGTGAGCCCTGGTGGGCGTGTTCATGTCGCTGTAGTTGTATTTTTGTAGTAACAATTCGATATTTTGAATCGATAACCAAATATCGATACCATAAACGTCAACTGTTAAGAGATATGTAAACAAAGTCAAACTTGCTAAAAATGTAACTAGAGTTACTAACTAACTCCAATACGTCCAATTTTCAATTTTACTTTCTTTTCTAATAAAACTTATATACATTTTTCTAACAAGCTGCCGGTTCTAATAATTGAAAAGTATTAATTGACTGAACGAGAGGGTGAAAGTATTGAAAGTATAGAATTAAAAAAAATAAACAGCAATCATTTAAACATCTTTTATATTATTAACTACTGATTTTAGAGCAATTACTTATAATAAAACGTCAGCTGTTCAATTTAATAATAATGGGGTTTCTTCAGAAATTAATTGAGCGTAATTAATAGCGCGACCTTAAAATGTCACACGTCAGTTTTTTTATAATTACAAAGTTAATTTTTATTATTAAATAAAATAATCAAATTACTGACTAATACATTAAATCGTGGTCAATTACAAGAAGAGTTGCAGCAGGAGTGGATGATGGGATACTTGACACAGATACATAAGAATGGTACTTGAAATGTCTGATTAAATTATAGAGGAATCAGTGATACAGCTGTGGTAAGTAAGTATAGGTGAATATAATTAGAAGAATAATAGAAATTGAAACTTTGATAGGTAGATTCATTACCAGACAATCGTTGTGAAACATGACCATGACAGCAAATACAAATTTTTGCTTATACTATCAAAGTCTATGGAATATATAGACTTTGATACTGTATATGGACTCTCATTGACACCATTCAAATATTTTGGAGCAACAAAGAGCTGAAGCATATACAAGAAGACTATTGTGTGGGATGAAGCGCCGGTTGGGAAAATACCTTTAGGATGTCTAAGTTTCCAATGTAAAGATGGAAACTTAAGGGAAATGAATATTGGCCCATTTAAGATTGTGAGCCATGGAATAGTAGTAGAAGTTGACTTATCACTACAGCTTTTTAACAGAATTGTTATAGATCTTCCTGCACCATTAGTACCAAATATATTATATGGCATCTACATAGCTGCAAAAGCACTGGAGAAACCACCTAATGAATCATAGGTGTTGTGGGGATGTCCCACCTTCCATATCGGCACAATATTAAAATTTAAATTAGTTTTTGACATAAAATAATCACTATTTAGAAACTTTATGGTACTACATTGCTAAGATTGACTTAGATTTTACATTAATTAATGAAAAAAATAACTAGTGTGCTATGTTATTATACAATTTCCCACAATATTTTGACATTTTTTAATAAGTAGAGCTGTATATCATTACGTTTATTTTTAATTGAAACAATTATTGAATTGAGTTAACTGTATAAATATTTAATTTATTTGTAGTAAGAAGATCTCAATATTTATACATTTCGTTACATTTTTTTTTGTGAATATTGAATATAACAGTTTGTTCACAGTTATGGGAAGTAAAACGCATTGTTAAAGTATAAAGATGTGTGAATATTTGTGTTTATCAAAACAAAAATATTATCTCATACCTCAGTTCATTCAAGGATGTATAATAACAGGTAAGTTTTATTGGATGTTATTTTTAAACGTTATTACTAACGCCAACTATATAGTGTGACAAAAATTCAAGAGGTGCGTCTGGAAAATTATACAGAATGTGACAGATAAAGATATTGGAACTTATCAAATTAATGTATTGCCATCAGCCCTTGATAACGTTGCAAATGATTCTGACGGTTTAAAGTTGATAAAAATTAAATAGATACAGGTGAAGCTGAAAAAAATATGATAAATATTCAAAAATAGGATTAACTTGAGTTAATATCACTAGAAACTTTCATAAAAGAAAGTAAGCAAACAGGATTCCAAGTGCTTAATATTTTGTAAACATTTTCACTCATTATAAGATTCTGAGATTGATTAATTACTTTTGAGACATTTTTATGTGAAATTTTTAATATTTATTATCAACATCATAAAGGTACCAATACCTACATAAAACCTTGGTTACCATAATGTTACGAAAGTATAATACGTTATATACCAAATAATATTAGAACTGAATATCTTCTGTAAGTTCCTTGTGGCATTACTTATTATTTTTTCTCTTATTTTTTGGGAATCAAACCACAATAATGCATATATCAGATATCTTGCGAATGCGACGAATTCTATTTAGGTGAAACATCTAGACCAGTCTTTCCCAACGTGGGCGATAGCACTGCGATATAATTGATATAATAGACCGCAGGCAATTGTGTTTTAACAAGTTTTTGTTAAATAATTCGATTTGTACATTCCTGTATCAATCGGCTGGTTCTATAATACTTGTTCTTGCTTGTCGAGTACGATTGGGCGTCGAATGAGATAAACGAGTTTATGCACGTTTGTCTTATTCCTGTTGGTGCGTGCTGCTCAGTGCTGCCAGACGTGAGGTAAGAAATTATCGAGCAGCGTTGACAAAATTATCGGATTTTTCAGAAAATTATGTTACACACAGAATAATTTAAAACAAGGGCCCTAATAAGAAAATATTATGCACGAATTTTTTAAAATTCATTTTATTAATAATAAAATGTTTCTGGTAAAATATAAATACTTAAAAACATAATTTATGTGATAAAATATATAAGAAAAGAAACAAAAACATATATTCTACTCATTTACTCTTCTAAACATTAACCCAACGTAACATCTCGAAAAAAATCACAGTCAAAAAAATCATAAAGATAAAAAAAACCTATTCAAAGCAAACTTCGACATCGTCTTCATCGTCCTTTTGATAAATATTATTTGAAGACATTGCGTTGTGATGATACCTATTTATGTCCCATTTATTTCAATAATGCCTTTCAATAATCAGTTGTAAGTACTTAGTGGTTTTTAAGTATGTTTAAAATGGGGGGCGTTAAAAAATAATTTATTCTTGTGGGCAGTAGACAAAAAAAGGTTGGGAACCTATGATCTAGACCATTGAAAGACCGAATACTTAAGTGAACATAAAAAATATATCAAAGATAGGGAGTTCTTTAAGTCAGGTACATATTTGTAAACATGCTTGGGAAGAGGGGCATAAAATTCAATGGGATTCAACAAAAATAATACTGAAAGTGCCCAATAATCAAAGACGAAAAATCAAAGAAAGTGCTTTAATACAACTAAATGCAGATACACGTGTAGCTAGTATTTCAGCCGAATGTAGTCAAATTTGGTAACCAATGTTAGAAAGAGAAATTTCCAATAATCAATTACCTGCGTTATCAGGATAGCATCATAAGTTTTTATCCAGGTTTTCTTATGATTTATCATTGGAATAGTTGTTAATCGATACACACTTCAATACACAAAATCACCAAACTGAGTTATACATGTTTTGAAAACAAAAATGATCATACACAAAAACGTAACAACAAACGCGTTTTATTAACAACATTTCCAAAATAAGCGAAAAAAAAGCGCTATCCCAATAAAAACCTGTCCTGGAACGTGCACTTCACTGGATTCCATTTCTAGTAGACTATGATATCGTTAGAATGTCATAAAATGAAATATTTTATTTCGCATTTTACCAGAGGTGTGATCTACTATGAATGGACCTTAATAAAATTTGACAACAAATTTTTGTAGTCTTAAACTTCAAAATATTATTGATTGTCTAGTTGTCATATTTTTTCGTTGTGTTAGATAGGGACCAAAAATTATTTCATTACTAGTTAATCTTGACAACGGTAGCTGGAACGCTACCGAAACGTCGAAATAAAAAATAAAAAAACATTATTGTGGTTTGATTCCCAAGAAATAAGAGAAAAAATATTAGAACTAGTTTTCATGAATATGTAAAACAATATTTTCAAATTTGATAGGTACACGGTACACCTATACCTTTAGCGTCCACGATCATAGATTGGTCCTCTGAAGCCGGATTAATGACCGAGCAAGCACTCTTTTCGATTTATTGCGATTCCCCAGCGCCTAATCCTCTTCCAGAAACAATAACTTAAGAATAGACTCTAAGGGATATGCACTGAATTTGTGAAAAAGCATGAAAATATTCGTCAGATTCTAAGAGTATACTATGGGCATTTGGAAAATTCATATATATTCTCGAATTTTTGAATAATATTCTAGGAATATACGGTGATGTTTGGGTGGGAGCGAGTTGACGAAAGATATTTTTAAAAAAATCTTAAAAGATAATTTCAAACGTTAGTTATACTTTAGTAATTCTGTCAGTTATTATTTATAGGAAGTGTCGGTGAATAAGGGTTAGGGAGTGGAAGCCCTTTTGATTTCCTACGCAACTGGACAGTTCTTGAAGTCCTCTTAAACGTTAAGTTATTTTATATTTCTATTCAACGATTCTCCCCAAATCGTCAAACTGCTAATAACTCAAGTGGTTGACGTAGTGTTGGTTTTAATTGACGATTTAATTTTTATACGAAAACACACAGAGCAACTGTCACTTTGACAGCGGCAAAAGTAACTTACAAGTATTACAGCGACAAATGCACTAGTGGTTTTCCACTTATCAATTTTTCACTCAATTATTGCGGTATCAGTAGTCAAAATAAATAGTTTGACATTCTTTTCGAGAACTTATCAAATTATAAACACTTATTATGATTATAGTTTGCAAAATTAAAATTTTGCAAAAAGTTTAAAAATTAAAAAACTTACAAAATTCCTTCCGGATTTGTCAAAAAAAATCCCTGTTGTCACTCAAAACACGAATAAAAAATTAAAAAAAAAATAAAAAACAATGAGCTATGCAAACCTTGCGCGCGCGCTCTCGTCTTTATTAGTTTCGACTGTTTGGTAGTTACTCGTCAACTGATGATAGCCGCCATCGAATTTGTTGTGGGCATAGTGACCGACTTTCGAAAGAGGTAATCCCGCGTTGGTGAGAGTAGTAACCGTGACGTCACGAAGTCATCATCACACTTACAACCAGGTGACTTGAATCGTATCCGGGAATCTGCTTTTTCTGTTATAATATGGTAGGAGGTAGTTAGAAGAGTGGAGGATTTTCTTGGAGTTGGTGTATGTATTTCGATATACCGGATTTTAATTAGTTACTTTTGTGAAATAAAATCCGAGGGTCGATTTGTAGTCATCAGATATTTGAATTGCCAAAGTTTGGTTCTAATGACTTTTATATGTTGAAATCAAATAAGTAATCTGGGAATTTTAACGTTTTTGATGAAGTAATTGCAAACGTTTACAACAAAGATGGTTTTTTTGTAAACAAAATCTACCATAAAATATTTCTATAGATGTTGACACTAATAAGAATTTTTTTATTTGTTTCATCAGTAATGATATGCATACAATCGGCATTTATAGGGAGCAACCTAAATGTCAGATGTGCATGGAATAGGAGAAAACAGCCTTTGATTGTGAAGCATTATCTCATTGAAGATATAGATTCCTATGATTAAAGCTTCCAAGAGAGGATTTCTCCAAGAAGGAACTAGTGGGAAGACTGTTGATCCAGCTAAGAGCCACTAGCCTTTTCAAAAAAAAGTAGAACGTGTCGCGGGACACACAGTAGGAACTTTAGTTCCTTTTAAGCAAAAATTATGTAATACATTTGACGTTATAGATAAACAATTTGCATATGCCTCGGTGGCCGAGTAGTAAACAAACCAGACTCTCACGCGGTAGACCTGGGTTCGATTCCCCGCGAAGAAGTTTTTTTGGAACTTTAGTTCTTTATGCCAGGTTATGTTTGAGCGACCGGGGGTCGCGACGCGAAAGATCTGACCGTTACGCGTTACGTTACGAAACGTTATGTTACATTTTTTCGTTATGTGCCTTGCGTGCTTGTGCCTCCTTAGTCTCTCTCTCTCTCTCATCGTTTACGAAGCAGCGATTCATAATAATAAAATGCTCCCAGCCGGATTTGAACCCGGGCCGCCCGCGTACAATGCAAGCATCCTAACCACTGAACCACCGATGATATATTGAAATTCTATGCAAAGCTGGTATTCGCAGTGCTAGTGATCTACTTGAATTTGTTCGGATAAATTTTTACTATTATTTCCATAATTTGTTTTGCGCGATTAAGGGGTCTAGCACATTTACTTTTCGAAATACAGGGTGTTGAAATTTTGAAAGCTTGAATGTTTTAATTCGATAACTTTAAAATGGATGGATAAATTAATTTGTCATTTGGCAGATTGTTTTTAAATGTAAAAGGACATATTTTGAAAGAAATTGTAGTTTGGGCAGGTTGTTTTTAAATGTAAAAGGGCATATTTTGAAAGAAATTGTAGTTTGTGCAACTAGTGTGGATATGATGGCCATGTCGCACGAGGACGAAGTTTGAGCACGACGCCGTAGGCGGAGTGCTCAATCGTTCAAGTGCGATACAGACAATCCACACGAGTCGAGCAGCATATTTTTTCTACGATCCACTTAAGAAAAAATCTAGAAAATAAAAATTTCTATAAACTGTAATATACCTAACTTCAAATTAAAAATTTTACAATTCAATGTTATGTTTCCACTAATTTTGTGGTAAACGTACAGTTCTTGAAATTTGTATAGGGCTACGGTTTCATTTTTTAAATATACGATGCTGTTTAAATATACGATGCTGTTCTAAGTAGATGTTGCCAGTCGGACTCCCTCATGAAAGGTTCCGTACCACTATCTATAATAATGAATATTCTGCTAAATATTTCAAACGTCTACCTGTTGTTGTTATTATTATCAAGCAGAATAATTATTTTTTGAAATAAAAGTAACAATTAAAAAAAAACTTTTTCACGGGAATCGGACCCGGGTCTACGGCGTGAGAGTCTGGATTGCTTACTACTCAACCACTGAGAGATATGAAAATTGTTTATCTATAACGTCAGATGTACCTATTACATAATTTTATAAAATCTGAGGTCTCCTCAAATACCCATTTTATTCTGTTTTAAGTATTATTTGTTGGTAATTTGTACGGATTATTTCTTTCAAGTTTATCTTTGTAAATGAATATTCTTGATCCAGTGCGCTTCTATGAGAAACTTTGACAAGTTATTTTGACGTTTCTTTTAAATTGAAAAAAGATGAATGACGGATACTCAACTCGAATGCTGATTGGTGGATTTCATATACGTTCTAGGATGTATATGAAATTATATCCGTTTAGTTAACTGATGGCCTACATTTCCATTTTGTAAACTGTGCAGAATAGTAGTTTGTGCAACTAGTGTGGATATGATGGCCATATCGCACGAGGACGAAGTTTGAGCACGACGCCGTAGGCAGAGTGCTCAATCGTTCAAGTGCGATATGGACAATCCACACGAGTCGAACAGCATATTTTTTCTACGACCCATTTAGGAAAAAATCTAGAAAATAAACAATTGAATAAACTGTAAAATAAATATAAGTAAGTTGAAATTAAAAATTTCCAACAATTTTATTCATAATCGTACCAATTCAATTTTATGTCTTCACTAATTTTTTGTTATAAGTAGATGTTGCCAGTCGGACTCCCGCACGAAGGGTACCGTACCTTTGTCTATAATAATGAATATTCTGCTAAATATTTCAAACGTCTATCTGTTGTCGTTATTAATATCAAGCAGAATGATTATTTAAAAATAAAATTAACAATAAAAAAAATTCCTCGCCGGGAATCGAACCCGGGTCTAACGCGTGAGAGTCTGGTGTGCTTACTACTCAACCACCAAAGAATATGCAAATTGTTTATCTATAACGTCAGGTGTGTTACATAACTTTTGCGTAACAGGAACTAAAGTTCCTACCGTGTGTCCCGCGACACGTTCTACCTTTTTTTTTTTATTGTTAATTTCATTTTTAAATAATTATTCTGCTTGATATTAATAACGACAACAGGTAGACGTTTGAAATATTTAGCAGAATATTCATTATTATAGACAATGGTACGGTACTTTTCATGAGGGAGTCCGACTGGCAACATCTACTTATAACATCATCATATATTTAAAAAGGGAAACCGTAGCATTATACAAATTGGACATTCAAGAACTGTACGTTTACCACAAATTTAGTGGAAACATAAAATTGAATTGTTAGATTTTCAATTTGAAGTTATATTACAGTTTATAGAAATTTTTATTTTCTAGATTTTTTCTTAAGTTGGTCGTAGAAAAAATATGCTGCTCGACTTGTGTGGATTGTCCATAACGCACTTGAACGATTGAGCACTCCGCCTACGGCGTCGTGCTCAAACTTCGTCCTCGAGCGATATGGCCATCGTATTCACACTAGTTGCACAAACTACAATTTCTATCACAATATGCCCTTTTACATTTAAAAACAACCTGCCAAATGTCAAATCAATTTATCCATCCATTTTAAAGTTATCGAATTAAAACATTCAAGTTACCAGTTACCAGCTTTGCATAGAATTTTAATATGGCATCGGTGGTTCAGTGGTAGAATGCTCGCCTTCCACGCGGGCGGCCCGGGTTCGAATCCCGGCCGGAGCATATGAATCGCTGCTTCGTAAACGAGAGAGAGAGACTAAGGAGAGAGCACAAGCACGCAAGCAAGGCACATAACGAAGCAACGTAACATAACGTAGCGTAACGTAACGGTCAGATCTTTTGCGTCGCGACCCCTGGTCGCTCAAACATAACCTGACGTAAAAAACTAAAGTTCCAATAAACGGCACAAAAAGCCTAAAGGCTGAGGTGCCGAGTAATCTAAAGTTCATTATCCACGTTGCGTCAAATCGCAGCGACTTGTTTCTGGGACAAATCGCTGCGAGAAAACGTACAATCAGCATATCGATAGTTTGTTGCTGCCACTCATCCAGGCATAGGGGAAACGTAACGTGTTGCCAACTTGATTGACAGTGACAGCAATGTTAGAGCGGAGCAGCCAATAGAAATTTTGGGTTGGTGCGACAAAATCCACCAGAAAAGCTACCAAATCGCAGTGACCTCTCGCTCGAAAATAGAGCAGGCTCTAATTCATGCGACCGGCGCGCCCAACGAAAAAAAAACGCCAAGCTGCATGCAACTTTTTCGAGTTGCAGCGTCAACTCGCACCGTGGAAAATGGACTTAAGCCTTCAATCAATTAGCTGCGTGACAATTTGATTTTTAGTAAAATCACTGTCATAAGGCAATATTTTTCTCGTCTTACTCAAAAAACCGAGAAAAAATGAGATGGCACTATCGAAAATATTCTAAACGATATGGGTAAGGTTTGGGGAAATGCTGGACACTGGACACTTATTTAAAAAGAGTTTAATAATGATAAAAAGTATTTTAAACACCATTCCTTCAACTTAAATAACTTATTTTCGAATATTTACTGGTTACCTATTTTATATTGGATAAATTATTAACCTACTGAAGTATGCAATATTCTATGTAAAGATGGAAAATTGGTTGCCTATACATAAACTCTTTACCAACCTTTGGTACCACCTTCAGCGAGATTCTAGTCAAACGGTACCACCATAAAAAGGTGAGCATTCTAACAGTTACCTTTTCATGATTAGTAGAAAACTGCAATGGTGTAAAACTGGTTTTCTATATATTATTATCATGATATTCTATAAATACGTTAATTTTTTATCCTTTGTATACTTGGAATTCTGGTTGCGTACATAATAGAATAGGTGAAGACTACAATAATATAATAGTGTTACATAAGATACGTTAACTGGGAAATTGCCATTTATGAAGAGTAACATGTTTTTTGCTTCCACCCGTATCTCCATGATTCAGCAACTCTTTTCAGCTTATGAAGTCAATGCTCTAATCTTCAAGATTAGAATTGAAAACATATTGTAATTATTATGTACGTACATATATTTAAGTTTCTGAATTAGTATATATAGAAAGAAAGACTTTTGAATAAAATTAAATAGAGTAATTGTGGAATCGGACAAAAAAATTGTCCCAGCTCATTAATTTTCACAAATTGAACAATAAATTATACCATGCAGAAGCTGTCAACGTCCAAGTGTTACAAGAAAAAATATTTAGCAGCCAATACAGACAGTAAATCAAAGCTACGGTAGGCTCATCTTCCAGAGAAAGACGACAGTCCAAGTTTCAGCATATGATGATTCAAATGATAGTAGCCTGTCAAAAGACCTGTTAGACAACGTGGTCATGTCTGCTATAGTCTAACATTTGTTTGGAGACATTCTTCGAAGGATGTATAAAAGCCTTTGAATGAACCCATCCTGGTACATTATGCCAGAAGTCTAAAGCTCTTCTTGCTGTCCAGGTATTTAGTGTTTGTTTGGCAAAACTTATTGAGATGCCAATTGTAGGTTCTGGTCCGATAGAAACTCGTGCAGCTCTCTTCCTTGCAAAAGAGTCTGCCTTCTCGTTTCCCCCATGCCAGAATGGCCAGGGATCTAGACCAACAATACTATTGAGGAGAATCTTTTTTGGCAGTCTAAAACCAATTTCGACGCTACACGGTGAGAGCTAATTAAGTGGTTTCAAAGCCGCTTGGCTGTCCGATAAAATTTTTATTGTTCTAAGTATAAGATTGGCTTGCTCCACTTTCTCCACACCTGAAACAATGGCGTAAATTTCCGCCTGAAATACGGTTGCATAGGATCCTAGTGAGGTTGAAATTTCTGTCCTAGGTTTGTGAACGTATACACCTGCACCAGAGCCGAGGGTGTTTTTGAGCCGTTTGTGTACCAACAGATGTCTGCTCTTAATAGTTCATCCACTAAAACATTAACATGGAGATCATAATGTTGTTACCAGGTGGATAAACCAGCTCGAATGAAAGGTTATCAAATAATTTACTGACCCTCAAGAATACATCCAAAAAGATCACTGAGGAATGAATTTCTAACTCTAAAAACTCTAAAAATTGGTTATCTCCCTTCCACAAAGTCTGCTGTTGCTGTTGCTGCTTATTTAGAGCAGCAAGAGCTGCCTGGCTCTCAGTTAATCCTATTAAGAAAATGACAGTGTGATTGTTTTTTTTCACCTTTTACGACTTTAAAAATATTTGGTCCCAGTCTGTTACAAAATTTGCGGTAAATCTTCCATCTCAACCGTTCCAAACGGATCTCAAAGTACTTATAATAATTTTCTAGTCCACGGTGTACTCGGTACGGCTACACCGTATGGATATTTTTAAAGATGACCCACTAGGTAGGTACCCAGCCAACACGGCAACGTCTTGAGTACCGCTCGATTATGGTGGGTGCCTTCTACCTGAACCCCACTAGATAGAAGTTGAGGTAAGGACACGCTGAAGCAGTGGCGATGCCATAGTACCATGAGTGAAATAGAACGCTGACCGCTTCTATATTAATTTTTTTTTTTCAGTTAATTTCACTCAGTGATGTGATCTGCTTGGGATGCTTAGATTCTGTAAACTTTGAAGTATTGATTTCAGTGTAGGTGACAAGATGACACGTCGGTATTTGGTGGTTTTTTTGGGTTTTGTGCTGTTAGTGGTAGTGTCGGACGTTACAGCTGAGGAATGTATACAGGGGAGTACCAATGGAAGCTGTAATTCAACTTCGACTAATGATAATGGTAGGTACTTTATCTTATATATAAATTACTTAATATTAACGATTAAAAATTAATAAAAAATACAACAAATAGAAGAATATTAATAATATAAAGGAGTTTAAATTGTAATTTAATTTGTTGATGGTTATTTTTATTAATTTAATTATTCTAAAAAGCTGAATCTAACCAAAAAGGCTACAGTTGTTAAGCTTAATTTTTTTTTCTATAATTATTTGTGTTTGGAAGCGCGGCCTTGTATCTTTTATTATTCTTGAAATCTTTCAAGAAAACCTGTTACATGACAGATTGGTTTTAACGTTAATTTATTTGACTTTCTGTTTCTTACTACCAAGAATTTTAAAAACAATTTTCAAATGTAGACATTAGTGACAACACGGTTATTATTGACTCATTGTTATTCAGTTTTTGAACAATGGAAAGGAATTGGAGAAACTGAAGCCTTTAGAAAAAAATATTTTTATTTCATCTTCACTAGAGATCATAATGAAATTCAGAAGAACAATTTTAAGGATTGATAAAAAGTAATGCTACAGGACAAAGAGTACAATGAACGAAGTATTTATAGAACAGGTAAATGGGGATGAAGATTATATTTAAATAGAAAATGATAGAGAGACGAATCAGGATTAGTTGGAAACGTCCATTATTAGTGAAGAAGGTTCACTACAGATAGCGACCATCTCAAAGAAAAAATAAAGGATGTGTTTAATTGCTGAGATAAAAGCATTACTATAATTAAACCTTATTGGATAAAGTTAATAGCTATGTGACACCTGTCATTAAACATTTTACTTTATAGTTAGAGTACTAACTAATCTTTCTGTAAGTAAATAATTTAAAAAAATAAATAAAAGTTCAGTCATTTCGTACTTGATCCTAAAATTAATTTGATATTGTATTTCGGTGTTCGAATAATAGATAGATATTAATAACCCAGTGTTGTAAATAAGTAGTTCTAGTGAATAATAATATAAATATAATTGATTATTATAATAGTTATTTATCGCCAACCGTCAGTAAAGCCATCAATTATCAGATTGATTTCCGGAAGTAAACAAACAGTTTACATTCCTTTACTTTATCTGCCGCATTTGCGGCAGGTAAAGTGACATATGCGGCAGGTAAAGTATTTTGACTTTGACATTACTCGAAAATCATCATCTGTCATTGTCAGGCTTCTCCCTATTACGGCTCCAAATAGTTTTCTTGCGAATTATTTATAACAAATTATTGTTGGAGCTCCTGTTGGGCCTGGGTTTTTTTTAAGTTTTCTATTTCTTATTTCCTGATATTTTTATACATAGTTACACTTTGATCTGTGTCAGTTGTCCGTGTCATTTTGGGTCAACAACAAAATAATACAGGTAGAAGTATTAGTAGTGGTACCTAGCGTCGAATTTAAGGGTCTACAAGCAGGTACATAAAATGAGAAAAAGATTAAGTGAAATTTCAGCGTCGAATTTATGCACGCCCGAACTCGCAAGAACAGGATCGTCAATCCTGATGAACGGACCCGAACCAGATGTGGGCATTCCCAGATGCTCCACTAGGTCATGGTTAAAAGGGTGGGTAAAAGAACAACACAATAAACAATGGAGGAATACGCCGAGGCAAACACATGGGAAGAAATTCATAAAAGAACCATCAGAAAGAGTAGCGAAAGAACTGCTCTCAATGAGCAGGAACAAACTACGCACCATAACGGGGCTACTTACGGGACACTTTCCCACAAAGGAGCACCTGAACAAAATAGGGCTGTATATCGGAATCCTTACATGCAGAAGATGCAAAAAGGACACCGAAACAGCTCTGCATATATTATGCAACTGTGGTACGCTGGACCACAGGAAGCAGAAACTGTATGGTAGACCCCAAATGACTACAGAAGACTTCTACAACCAACCAACAAGGAACCTGTACGAGCTAATACAGGGAGCGGATTGGCTGAACAGGCTGTAGTCAGAACAGTAGGAGGATCCACAATAAGCACAGGATGCTGAGGTGGTGCCGGCGAAGGGACGGTTCCTTAAAAAGAAAGCTTTAAATTGTAATGTAAATCGTTTTAAAATTCTGGAGTAGCCCACTCGCTATGGATTTTGTTTTTTTAATATAAGATTTATCTCTCTGTCTATTTCAGGCGTTAGTATTGATAGACGTAACTATACAAAGAGAAAGTAAAAATAGCAAAAAATAAAGAAACTGTACAGATTTTTTCACGGTTCACTATTAAAAATAACAAACTTATTATCTTGTAGAAGCATCGATGATAAAGCAAGTAAATATTAGGCACGCTAATCACTTGAACAATGAAGATACTGTACAGTGTACAGTAATAATTTTTAACGGTATAAATCAAGTAATAAAATTTCGATACTAAAAATATACATGGTGATATCGTTAAGATTATTAAGAGTGTGTCCAATTCATCCCATTTTCTTTGAGATTTCGTCAAAATACTACTTGCTGTTTGTTTGCAGTGTAGCAGCAGTGCCGGGAAGAGATTTTTCGACTCAAAGTGTTCAACACAGCCGGATTTAGCTACTGGCTTTGGGGGTCTACAGTACTGGGCCACTGCCCATATTTTCATATCTTGTGAGATTTTCCAAAATACCCAAATTTTCCCGGGATTTCGAGTTCCTTAAGTAGACCCCGTCGTTTTTTAATCCCGGGCATTAGAAGAGGAGAAGCTTTGTAGTTTTTTTTGTCACAACACCCCTTCTCTAGGTGGGTCTTAGGGAGTTGATGTATTCCCCCCTCTCGACCCTAATTTTAAAATGTATCCACTGCATAATACTTTTCGAGATGCAAAATATTATTAATATTATGGTGATTTGTTTGAAACAATGCTACTATTGTTTACTTATAAAATAAACATACTTAAGGATAGTTAGAGTCGTTAAAAGTTGCTTTCTAAGTTTAAAATTCGAAATCATCAAGTAAAAGCGTACAAATTATTCGTAAAGCTGTATCTAAATGGACAAATAACGAAATGTGTGTGAACGGAAAGCAAATGCAGTATCTCAATTATTTAGTATTTTAATTCTAGTTAGATATGCAAGTTTCTTCCATTTTTACAAAATAATTTCACCTTTCTCTCGTAGGCCAATGAAATAATAATCATTGTAACTAATTTGATAGTTAAATGCAATTATTTATTATTAGAAAATCACCTTGAGATTGAGATGCAATAAAACCATAATACTTTTCGGATTTACCGCGCAGAGCCGCACTAAACCTGATTAAAAATAAAAAGTATGACCTAAAAGTCTTATAGAGTTTTCCGGTAATAATTTATTATTTTAGTTATTTATTTTAGCTAATACAGTTTTCATTTGCAACGACCTCAAATGCACTATTATATAATTTTTTTTATAAGTCCGACCCTGTACTTTATTTTTGCTTCCAAATTCACAGTCATGTTGAGGACATGTTAGGTTATTAGCCCTGCAAAAAGAAAATAAATCGCCCAAAAAACAAAAAAAATTATTTCAATTAAAAAATGTACTCCTTTATTTCGGCCCACAGTGTAGATTAAAAAAAGACCGATTGAAGCTACAGTTTTTGTGAAATTAAATATTTCAATTTTTTTTAACAGTGTAGATAGCTGAGGCTTTAGCATTAACATTATTTGCAATATTAAGGAAATAAAATAATATTTCCTTGTGAAAGTATTAACAAAAAAAACAGTGATAAAATGCATTGCAATAATTGTTTATGCAAGCATTATTTATTGATACGTGTTAAGTGATTTGATAAATAAAATTATGACGTGTTAAAAAACTTTCAGGAAGAAGAATCAAGTCATGCATGATGGTTAATAAATATCGGTTGTTGGTAATTTCGTGTTATTGATGTACTAGCAAATTATTATAAATTATTGTATAAAATTATATAGATAAAATATATTTTTTGGAGCAGTGTATCTGTTAATTATTATTAAGCTATTTATTATCTCACACACACATTATTTCACATTGGCGTAGCTAAGAGTTTGGGTGCTAACCGAGACCCCAAAAAAAATTTTTTTTTTTTTTTTTTTTTTTTTATTTTACCGCATCAACCTCTAGGGTTATGAGCGGGGACAAAGTGTGACTACATGAAAAAAAAAAAAACATACAATAGTTCTTATATTTTAAAATAAAGATTGGAGTCTTTCAGAAATTTGAGTACTTTTTCACAGTTTTCACTTAACGCGCGTTTCATATTAGGTGGGATGTTGTTATCTGTTCTTCTAACACTAAAACTTGCACAATCCAACAGTATATGTTTTATGGTTAAAGGCACATCACATATTAAACACTGCTTTGGTGGTTCTTTATTGAATAAATGCTGGTGTGTGATGGCTGAATGTCCTATTCTTAACCTGTTTAAAACAACCTGGTCTTTTCTGTTCTGTGGAAGTGTCAATCTGGATTTTACCGATGGCATGATTTCTCTAAGTAGTGAATTGGTTTCTTCCCATTTTTTTTGCCAGATATTCCATACAAAATCCTTTATAACTGGTTTGAAATCGGAAACTGGAATTTTTTCAAAAAATGTTAGATTTTCGCTGCTTACAGAATGTCGTGCAATTTCATCGACTTTTTCATTCGACGGTATGCCTACATGAGAAGGAACCCACAGGAACTCTACTTTAACGTGTATTTTCTGGAGTCTGTAAAGTTCTTCTTTAATATTTACGAGTATTTGGTGAGTGGGAAATAATTGTTTCATTCCTAAGAGAGCACTGTAGGAGTCCGATATTAATAATAGGTTTTTGTTTGGCTGTTTGTAGCTTCTCAATGCCTCAAGTATAGCGAGTAACTCTCCTGTATATACTGAACAGTGAGGATTTAGCCTGATTGCGTAACTGTTGGTATCTTGTAAGAATGCTGATGCAATTCCGTTTTCTGATTTAGATGCATCCGTGAAAATATGATCATGTGTAGTGTATTTAGAAATGAGATCATAGTATTTTAATTTGTATATGTGGTCGCTGGTAGAGTGTTTGGGCTGATTTGCTAATGAGAAGTTGACTGCTGGTATTTGAATTATCCAAGGAGGAGTTTCATGACATAATGGTAAAGACAGTTGAAATTGATCAATATTGAAATCTGATCTTTTTAACCTTTCATAAAATGGTAAGTATTTTTTCTGGGTGTCTGGGATAGTATTTGTACCATGAAATATTGTTAAAAAGGAAGGATTGTTGTTTTTTAGAACCGACACTCTAGATGCATAGCATAAAGATAGATATAGACGTCTTAGATATAAAGGGGGTTGTGATGTGATAACTTGGAGGCTACTAACAGGACTTGTTCTGAAAGCTCCTGAAACTATTCTTAGAGAACTGGTCTGTATAACATCTAATTTGTGTAGAAGAGTGCTGCTGGCTGAGCTGTAGCAAATGCTGCCATAGTCAAGTTTACTTCTAATAATTGACTGATACAGGTTAATCAGTATTTTGGTGTCGGCTCCCCAGGAATGATTTGATAGGACTCTAAGTAAGTTTATTCTCGTCTGACAAATTTTAAGGAGATTATTGATGTGCATTGTCCATTTCAGCTGATAGTCAAATGTAACTCCTAAGAATCTCACGCTTTCCTTCTGTTCTAATTGTTTCCCATTCAGATGTAGACTAATGTTGGCTTGGCCTTTTTTCCTAAAAACTATAAAGTGGGTTTTTGTTGAGGAGAAGGTTAAACCAGTTGTACTGGACCAGTTTTCTAATTTGTTGAGGTAATTTTGTAAAATATCTTGGGATAAATCTAAGTCTTTACTTTTTGTGTAAATTAAGAGATCATCTGCGTAAAGACTCGCTTTTACTGGTAAATTAAATTGATTTGCTAAACTGTTTATCGCAATTAAAAATAGGATAGGACTTAATATTGCGCCTTGCGGAATTCCGTTTTGTATTATCTTTTTACTTGATAGTTTGCCATTTGTTCTGACCTGGATAGTTCTGTTACTAAGAAAATTTTTTATAAATGCCAACATTTTGCCTTGTATACTTAAATCCTCTAAAGTTTTTATTATATGGTATCTCCAAGTTGTGTCAAAGGCTTTGTTAATGTCAAAAAAAATTGCAACGAGGTATTGGTTATACATAAAAGCCTCTTGGATTTCCGTTTCTAAGAGAACGATGTTATCTGTTGTTGATCTACCTTTTCTGTAACCACTTTGTATTGAGCTTATATAATTTAGTTTCTCCAAGTGCCATTTGAGTCGGTTAGTTAAAATTTTTTCAAGTATCTTACACATACTACATGTCAATGAGATAGGACGATACGAGGTAGGAAGAGTTTTTGGTTTGTTTTCTTTTAAAATTGGTATGATTATGGCTTCTCTCCATAAATGAGGAAAGTTTTTGGAGGAAAATATCAGATTAAAAAGATCGGTTAAAATTAGTTTGGCTCGAAAAGGCAGTTTCTGCAGAAATATTGGAGGTATTTCGTCTGGTCCCGCTGCAGTATTTTTTGTAGTGTTGAGGCTTTCCTCAACTTCTTGAAATGATATGGGTACATTTAGATAGCTATCATCGTCGCGTATTAATACGTCTACCAGCTCAGTTTTCATTTTATGCTCTTTAAAGGCTTCTGTGTAATTAGCATCACTGCTATTTTGTTCGTAGGTTTCAGCTAAAACTTCTGTTATTTCTTGATTGTCAGATATTATTTTGTTGTTGTAATTAAGGTTATTTATGTGTTTGATTGAATTTGATCCCTTTATTTTTCTAATTTTATCCCAGACCATATTCAGTGGTGTAGATGAGTTTATTGTAGATACGTACGAAATCCAACTTTCTTTCTTGTATTTCTTAATCAAGTATCTGGATTTTGCTCTACATCTTTTGAAGTCATTGAGTTTCTCAGCTGATTTAAGCCTTTTATATTGGTTAAACGCATATTTGGTGACTTTTATTGCTTCTGCTACTTCCGGGTTCCACCATGGAACAGGACGCTTTTTGATAATCTTTGTTTTACCTATCGCTTCAATAGCCGCTTTTGTAATAATTTCATTGAATGAAGTGATGCTACTAGTTACGTTTGATGTTACTGTGTAGCTTGATGTGAAAAGGTCTATCAAATCTGCATATTTATTCCAGTCAGCTGATTTTATTTTCCATATTTGTGGAGGTATTGCATCACGGATTATATCTGAAGTATGGTTTATAATTATAGGAAAGTGATCACTGTCATGCAGATCATCTAGAGTATCCCATGTTAGAGAAGACGATATTGTTGGACTGCAGAAAGATAAATCTAAGGCTGACATGGTACCATTAAAGGCATTAAACCTCGTAGGTTTGCCGGAGTTTAAAAGGATTAAGTTGTTGTTATTAATTATATTTAATAGGGAGTTACCATTGCTGTTGGTCGATTGCGAACCCCAGGCAACATTGTGACAATTGAAATCCCCGAGTTTTTATTTTCGAAGAATCTGGTATTTTAATGTCTAATAATTATCTATAAGATTATGAAGAATTTATTTGAAAAAAAATGAAATATACTTTATAAATTCCACCTGACATAGTCTACAACAATATAAGTAGAATGGCGCTCAATGAGGGGGCAAAATCATGCTTGCCAACTGGTTTATAATGGTTTATAATTGTGAAGCTGCAAAATTCAATCAAGCAAACATGTTTCACTCAAATAAGCTTTAAGACGAAAATTAGCATGCAAATGGACCATTTTCCATTCTATTTCAGTCAAATACAGACCAAAACTCGAAAGAACGCTGAAAACAGTCTAAAATAATAGGGAAACACACAATTCGACCTTATTTCATCCAAATAGTCTCGATTTCACGTAAATATAGCCTGAAACGGTTAACGATTCTCGAAATAAGTCAAAAATCCCTTAAATCCACTTAAAAAGCACACAAGAAGACTAAATAATGCACAAATTCACTTGAATATGCTTTAAAACGAAAGTTAGCAGGCAAATGGACCATTTTCCATTCTATTTCAGTCAAATACATTAGCTTACATCAACATTTAATTAAATAATTAGTTTTGTTTCCCATTTTGGCGCCGGGACATATGCACCCCCCTAGCTGCGCTTCTGCACAGGGAATCTGTCTCGTTTCATGTAGATTTCAACGATATTGGTAAAATTCGTCCAAAATCAAATGCAGAACGTATCCAGCTTTGATCAACAATCTTCTTCATCCTTATTTCACATTATAGTGCTTATTATTTCAATTTTAACTTACAGTATTTACAAAATAAAAAAAAGACATCAATAGTAGATAGTAGCAGAAACCTTCTCTTATTTCTATTGTATGCTAATTGAAAATAATAAATTTATATTGTTGTTGTTGGTATTCTGCGGATGCATATTCTGTCGATAAAGTCTCGAGCTACTAGGTCTTTGTATTATTGATGTTTGTGGTGGAGCTAAAGTAAGAATGGAGAAGGTAGCAACCATTTGTGAAATAGAGAGGGCAAAAAAAACTATACGTAAGAAAAATACCAATTTTTGGATTATGCCAGTGAAAGATGCGTTAAATGTACCATAATGTTGACAAACACAATTGGCAGTTCAAATATTTTATTCTCTTTAAAACCAAAATAGTTTCTCTTTAACTTAAATATGATTATTACAGGAAGTAATTGACTTAGAAAAACTGAAATCAATAAATATTTTAATTAAGCCTACTAAACTCAATACCATTCACATTAAACTTTCCTTCACATATAACAACAGACAAAGATTCGTTAAATTTAACGTTTAATTTGGGTCAATCGTTTCTTTTCAAACTCATTTTTTAATCTGTATCTACTTTTACCGGGCAGGTAATTTATGCATGTATCATTTCACGATTACCTTCTCATAATTAATTAATTAAGACAGTTATAAATCAACAAAATGAACCACTGACTGTTTATTGCAGATCTTTTAAAACATGGACAGCTCCCTTTTATATCGAGAGCTAAATGCTAATTGCTAAAATTGATTGTGTTCCTTTTCCTGTTCTTTGGGAGGTTTCCAGTGTCTTCAAAATTTTATGAGTATCGCCAGGCAGCGAGGAGTAAACCACTGAGGAAAGTAGTGTACAAATTAGGGAAAATACATTGAAAGTATTCAGAAAATTTCTGTTAGAACATTTCTTAATCGCATATTTTTTTATGAAAAAAGAAATATAGATTTTCTTTAAGAAAATACTTGGACAATACCTGAAAAATACAGAAAATAGTGTACAGATCTGTTATCAGTGGTTCACCCCCCGCCAGGAGGCAGTTAAAAATTCTACCTTCAATATCTACACAATTATAAGTTTTTCATTTGTACCTATTTTCAAAAAATAGCTAAGCTTAACTATGCCTAATATGAACTCTTCGTAATATTGAGACTTCTTGTCTGGAGAATCCATTGGTCCCAATAAGCAGTGGTGTGTTAAGAAATGACTGGATAGATATTAGGTAAGTATTAATAGAGCTAAAGTCAAAGATATCTTATCATAATTGATATTATGATGGTCTCTTTGCAAATGAAGGAATTATACTTGATACTTATTCAAACTTTTTTCAAAAATTATTTATAAGACTTAAAACTCTTTATTGTAGAGAGAAGAGTTATTTATAGACAAATAAACTGATTTGTTTGACCCCCCTTTGTTTAAAACTAACATTGCTTATTTATTATTAAGAAGCCATATTAACGTGAAAATATTGGGAAATTTTGATATAAAAAAATGATTTATTCGAGTGTAATTTCTTTAATGTAAACAAAATTTGTTCTCTTTTATGCACACCTTCATACAATTGTTTTTACTATGAAAGTCTACGAAGCACAATATTCTGTTATAAAATGTAACAATGCTATTTGGGTGAAAATTGTTTTCATTACCCAGAAAAAAACCTAATATCTTCAATAATATTCCATCACTTTAAAACAATAAATTAAATATTCATAGTAAATCATTTGAAAGTTTTAACAAAAATTTACATTTTTTAATTAAGCCTATAGATTATTATCCTCAAATAAGATCTACTTTATACCGAAAAAATAAGTATTTCAGTATAATTGTACATTTATTGTTACGAGAAAAAAAACTTATTTGCTACAAATCACATATTTCTTCACCTGTGGCAGTTGAAACAAAGAATTCTCACCCCACCCTTCCCTATTATTCAGAAACGGTCACCACCTGTATACGTTTGAAGTCAGTCTGCATGTGAAATTAGATCAATTTTTGCAACTTTACTAATTATTTTGTTTTTGTGAAGTATGTATGGTTAAAGTGCTCTGGACAAAAATAAGTTTATATAATAATAGAATGAATGAATTGTTAAACTCATGGCGATTACAAGAATTGTGAGATATCTTTGAAGGTAAGGAAATAAATGACAATTATATTCAAGTAGGTAGAAGTAACAAGCAAGCGAAATGTACCTTAAACATACACATTTCTCAATTAAACCTGTCAGATCTACTCCAAGAACTCCAAAAAACTACTATGGGGAAAGCATTAATGTGCACACTTAAGGATAGACAAGACTATCTTGTGGATACCATTGTTGGTTATGTTTTAGATCATGTAGGTATGTTTAATTTTAACAATGTATAGTTTCTATTTTATAAATGTATGGTATCTATTTTAAAAATGTATAGTTTTCTTTTTAATAAATCAAAATATTCAGCAGCAAGTTTTTTATTGCTATCCTGCTTTCCTACTAAACAGTTTTATGCATAAATAGAGACCATTAATTTTTATTAGATTTAAACATGTTTGTCATAAAAATACTGTAATTTTAATCCGTGTCCAGACTAACCATCGACCAGTTCGATCGACTAGTCCACACATACAAAACGAAAGTAAACTTTGTTGTTCGACATACCATAAATAATTCGGTTTTTCAGGGAAATATATTTTTTCACTAAAAGGCAGTATAATGTTTATGAAAATTATGGTTAGCTTGTGACAAATATGTTGAATTTTAGTAAAAATTAATAGTTTTCTTGAAGAAGGAACATTTGTTTCCAAC